>JAOBRG010274425.1:0-22706 GCA_027574985.1 Umimayanthus nakama | reverse complement strand
TACTCTTATAATCATCATAGGAGAGTTTCTGGAGTCGCCCACTTTTGCCTTGTCGGATGCGTCAATGGTAAGCTACTTAAAAGAAAAAAAGGAAGACTATGGTAAACTGCGCATGTTTGGGTCTGTAGGGGCAACTGTCAGTGTGCTACTCGTCGGCTGTCTGGCGTTCAACTCCCGATTTGATCTTTGCCATGTTGTCCAGCACAACTACATAGTAGCTTTCTATGTCTACAGCGGGTTTGTATCGGCAGCGCTTTTCACTGTGTTCGGCTTCACATTCGGATACCACGAGAAAACCTCGCAAGGTCCATCTATCAAAGAAGCTGCAAGTCTTCTCTTCAATATTGCCGACATGTCTTTTCTAATGGCGGCTTGGTTTGCGGGCATTTGTTACGGTTTCCTGGTTCATTATGTTAATTGGTACATTGATGATCTGCAAGGCAACTCGGTTATCATGGGAGCAGCGGGTGCCTCCCGGGAACTCGCGGGAATTGTGTTGTTCTTCCTCGAAGGGTCTATTATTCGTAAATTTGGACACGTACTTGTAATGTCTTGTGGGTTATTTATTTACAGTACAAGCCTTTGTTTATACTCGTTGCTAGGTAACCCTATGATGGCAGTCGTTCTGGAGGCTTTTAATGGTGCTACATACGCCTTAGTGTGGTCTGCTTCACTGAATTATTTTAACACAGCGGGCAAACATCTACAGTCGCCAGCGGTTTTACAAGGTAAGGCAGGCGCATAGCTTAAAGTTACTGCTCAGTTTGAAACCGAAGGAAAAGGCCAAAATGTAATTACTAGCCATATGATATGGGAAAACTCTAAAATAGCGAAAAAACAGTTGTGAATCTCATATACAAAATGAGCATTTACAACAAAAAAATTTCACCGGAAGTGGGCTTTAGGGAACGACAAAACTTTTAAATGCTTTTTTCTCGAGACTGTTTTTATGTCAAATTTATTAGACACTCGAGATTCCAACTCAGACAGTTTGTTGTCCACTGATTTCAAAAGACAAATAACTGAAGTTTAAAACCGTGTCATTGTTTTTTGAAATTTAAAATACTTTTAAGTAATCACGACAAAACACCGCCGCTTTCGATTACTAAAGTGCTTGTACGGGATTTTGGCTGTAAAATATAAACAAAACGGTCTTTTAAAAAATGCTGACATGGTTTTGGACTGCAAGTAGAGCCAAATACGAAAATGTAATAACTGATTCCAGCAAACGCAACTTGCTGACTTGGAGCTCCGGAGAGGGGAAACAAAGGTCGGGAACAAGGCGTTCGTTCTTTTTATTCATTTGAAACCAAAAAATAAAAATTAAACAGCGATTTAGAGAATTTAATAAACCTTTTAACAATATATAGGTTTATATGGTTACGTCACGAAATAGAGATAAGCTTCATTAACCGAAAACACCGTTCAAATTGAGCAGTAACCTTAACTTGCCACCAGCGTTATGTATCTTTAAGACTTGTAGTGCGAGTACACCGAAGTTTTTAGCAAACCTCATGGCAAATAAGGGGCTAGTCCTTTTTTGTTCTCCTTAAAAGCGAGAAAATCGTAACGAATAACTAAATGATAGAAAAAGGATAGACAGGAACATAAATTTATTATTTTTGTGATCACACTGTGGTCTGAATGATCTGTTTTTTTACGCGAGACTACAATTCATTATTGTGGTTCTTCTTTTCACAGGAATTCTTCAGGCTGTGTTCTGGGGTCTTGGCAATGGCGGCGGAACGATAATTGGTGGGGCCCTATACCACCACTACGGACCAATCACAACTTTCCGAGTGTTTGCAGCAGCAGCTCTGTTCACGTTGCTAATTTTTCTATTAGCTCAGTATTTTATTGTTAGACTGAGGCAGAAGTTTAACGAGCTGGACGACACGTCTATGGGTCACGATTCACGAAGCCGTGTTGGTCAAGGTAACACATCACGCGAGCTGCATTCCTTATTTGGAGAAGAAGATTTGTGTCTTGATGATGATGAAACGAAAGAACCGTTTGAATTTCTGAACAAAAAATAACGTTTGAAATGTATCCTACGAGTTTGTGTTTTGTGTCTGATCTCTGACGGAGTTCGCAACTTTATCATACTTAACTCAATTTACTGTCTTTTAGAGCAATTTGGGGTTTTTTTGTAGGTTTAAGTGCATTTTTTGCAGAATTTTTTTTCAATGGTCCTGTAGTCGGAATAAGGTCACGACGAATTCGAAGAACATTGTCATTGTTTTTAGTCTACCTTGTACTAAGAATAAGGCTCCTCGGTAATAAAACAAATTACTCCCCTTTATATGCCATGGTCTCTCAGGCACCGGCTTAGGAATCAAAGTCTCACGCTGGATATTTCCACCTTCGGCACATTTATGGCAAACATTTACTTCGTCAGCAGTGTGGCCGCTGATCCCTGGCCGCCAAACTGAAGATTTTGCACGTTCGCAACATTGATGGTACCAAGATGTCCTTCGTGGAATTTTTCCAGAATCTCAGTTAGTAGCAACGAAGGCATCACGAGTGTCTCTCCTTTGAACAAAAGGTCTTCGTTTACTGTTAGCCTCGGACTCCCCAGTATTGGTGCAGAATTTCAGGGCAGCTAGCTTTTTCTGCAGGCCATTAACGAAACTTTGTAACTTTTTGACACACTTGGTCATTTCAGAGTGTATATCTAAGCTGATCTAGACGTGCATTTGTTGTTTGCAAGGCATAGATGATACTGTTGACATACAGTTCGATCTCGTCTTTGAGATTTCTATCCAACTTGCCGGCATTTCTCTCGGCGGTGCACGTGACAGTGCAGCTGGTGTGAACAGTTCCTTACAGGGATATGTACAATGTCATAGTAAAAACCTTATTAGACGCATCCTGAAGCGCTAAGCCCGTAGTGGTAGCGCACTGATAGCTTTACCTCCTAGTAGTGGATTTATGGCCTACCTCTACACCAAAGTGTTTTCCCACGACTGAAGTCGCTGAATCGTTCACTTGCCCATGTAAGCGCGGCGCAAGAATCTCTATTTCGATCTGCTCATAACGCTGTTCAGTGGTTGTCATGGCACGTGATGCATAAGCCATTGGCCGTCTTACTCCATTCTCTTGAACTTGCGCAAGGACCACTCCGAGGCCATACGACGAAGCATCAGCTGCAACAATTAACTGTTTTCTCACTGGGATCATAGAGTGCAAAAGTGGACTTGAACTGAGGATGGATTTGATTTCTTAAAATGCTTGTTCCTGTGCTATCCTCAGTTTTAGCCACTGACTTTGTTAAAAAGATATCTGATATCTCTCATGGGTTTGGTCATTTCGGCCAGGTTAGGTGAGAATGTCCCCAACTGAGTTACAACACCTTGTAGTATCCTAACGCCACTCACGTTGGATGGCCACTCCATAAAGGTTTAATATCGCTGATACCTCCTGCCAATCAGGAAGAACTCCATCCGCATTTAGGATGTGCCCAACAAACTTGATCTCTGATTTTAGAGTTCACACTTTTTTTATTCAATGTAATGCCAGAGTTCTGCAACAGTGACTACATTGCGTGGAGTCTTTTGTCATGTTCGGTCTGGTGTGAGCCATAAATCAGATTTTCATCTATTTGGCACAAATCGTCTACCAGATCTTCTAAAATTTGCCTAGTGGCTCATTGATAACGGATGAGATTCCATATAGACATTGCTTGATGTAATACCTCCCGAAAGGTGTGATGAAAGTGGTAAAGTGTGCCTACCCTTCTGATACCTGCCTTCTGATACTCTACCTGCCAAAACCCTGCGTTGGCGTCCAACTTGCTCAACATTTTGGCACCCGATGGTTGTGCTGGTTGTGCTGGAGTCATGTCTATTGATGGTAGAATAAGTTTCTTTCGTTGCACACTTTCATTAAGCTTTGTTAGATCTACACAAGTTCTAGCTCTTCTATTTGGCTTTGGGACGACGGCTATTCCTGAAAACTACTCTGCAGTTTCACTGATTGGTAAGATAGCTCCTTTCATCTCCTATCTTTTTCTTGTGCTGCAGCTCGCTACAAACTTTGGGTAAAAAAGGTAGTGGTACTCTTCTTGCAGCTGTGAGGGAAATGGCGTTTATGTTTCATTTGGATAGAATGGCTGCGCTAGAAACTAGTTTACCAAGACCATTGCAAAGCTTTGAATACATGGCACGAACGTCTCTCAAGGATGTTCCTTTCACAAAATCTAACGATGATCTGGTTGTTAATCCGAGGGATTCCACGGCCCTTCTACCGAGTAAAGCTTGTCTCAATCCATGAACAACAAAGATCTCCTCTTGTGTTGATTTTTCCATGGCCATTCAAAAGCACCCTTAACAGTGCTTTACACTGAATTGCCTTTCATCTGCAAAGAATCAGTGCCCTTGGCCGCATAAAGCTCTGTCGGATTTCTGCATTACTATTGGGCCTGCGAAGGTGTTAGTTATGACTGTAACATCAGCTTTTGAACTGTAGCGATTTCCTTCTAGCTGCATGTTTTCAATTCCTGGGTCGGAGCTCAAAGCCTCCACAACTTCTCCTAAGAAAAGAGAACTCATGTTCTCTTCGCATCCTTAACTTGTAGATTTTGTATTTAAACATACTTTCTTGCTTTCTAGGAAAGACATACCTGCTTTGTATTTCAAATTAATGCAGGTCTCAAAAGCTTCCAGCAGTTGTTGTTTTGGTGTTGCGTGGAACAAGAACAAATAAGAACTCGCTTTGAGCCACAATCACTTGTTATTTAACATCCTTGTTTCTAAGATCTGGGCTGAAAATTTCCCAAAGGCTCAGGTAACAGCATAAGATTAAATTAAGAACCGTAGAGTATCTACAAATTATTCTGGGCGATAGACAAACAGTTCTGAGTTTCAATTTGGGATCAAGCAATATTCTCACTAGCACCTTAATTAATTTAGTTTGGGTTGCTTTAAATAGTCTTAACACCGATTTATATTTTAACGATCAAAGAAGTAGTAACGTTTTATTGACAAAGAGCCGAAAGCGCTAGCACATTTTATCCCACACTCTGTATTACTTTGTGTATAATCCCGTCCTTCAATCCATAGCCTTTATTATACAAATTTCTAGCTGTGTTCATGCTACAAGATCCTTTAGGGGTCTAGATTGTTCCTAAAGACGCGTGTGACTTTGCCATTTGAACTTGCCATTTTATAACCACTGTAATTAACTGCAACTACAATTTTTAGTTTACGGTCTAGTTTGTCAAATATGTACATACATTTTGTCTTAGTAATATAATTTCATGAATTTTATATAAAAATTAATTTCGGCATAATATTAATGAAATATGCAGTCTTTGGAATTGAAATGAGAATAGCAGTGTTTGCAAAGAATAAGAATAGATATGAAAAATCGACAAAGGGCAGAAGTTATCACTGCACGCAGTTGTTAATATTTCAAACAGCAGAAATGTTGCAAAAGCTGAGGCAAGTCGGCATCAACACATTCTGACAAGTTAAATAGTATAAAAACAAACAATTTCAGCTAAAAACTGAAATGGCGTTATGAGCAGCAAACATATTTTGAACAGTTTAAAAATCTTAGTCAAGAACTAGAAGCTGGGGAAAAGCTGCAGAGATTAACAAAGCTTTCACTTTGCATATTTGCACTTCTTCAAGTGACAAAACGGAGACCCGTTGGCTGTTTAAAAGTAAACTAAACTTGTTGAAATTGATTTGAGCGTCGTGTATTCTTTTTCTTAATGCCGGACTTCAGTAATGGAAAACCTAAGCTTCAGCAATAATTCCCATATGAACACAAGTTCTGCTCAGGTTATTGGCCGCGAGTGTTTCGTTTACAACCAAACAGCCATCAAGATTTGTCGGGCGTTTGCTTACTGTCTTCTCATTCTTGGCTCAGTTGTTGGCAACTCGCTCGTCATCGCTGTGGTGAGAAGAGACAGAAGAACAAAACAGACACTCGGCTACTTCATACAAAACATGGCTATGGCTGATTTGTTGATCACTGTTGTGTACATGCCGAGGATGATTTCAACTGTAGTTCGAGGATACGAATGGCTAATCGATGGCACTTTGGGGTTGGTGCTGTGTAAAATTGTGCCGTTTTGTCACCATACGGCCATCTTCGTGTCAATCCAAACGTTGGTCGTTATCAGTGTGGAAAGATTTCTGGCTGTTGTTTATCCACTAAAGAGAAACATCACCAAAGGTCAAGCTAAACTCTTAATTGCGCTGGCATGGATAGTTTCCATTGCAGTTCGCGTTCCGCGCCTTCTGGCGCTAAAAACGCAGCGTCGCAAATCTGCAGGTGGCAAACTGTTTTGCAGAACAGTGTTTTCGCCACCATTCTACACCGACAAAGACGCTAAAAGAATTTACTATGAGCTTCTTTTCTATCTCTTTTTTTTAGTTCCATTGAGTTTGATAATTGTTTTGAATTTGGCGATAATAGCCACTCTGAGACACAGAAAAGCACCCGGAAGCCGCATCCCGAGGGAGCAGAGGCGCAGGGAAGCACTCAACAGAAAAATATTCCGTATGCTGTTTACAGTGACTTGCTTATTCATTTTGTGCTGGCTGTTGTACTTCATTGTTCAGATTGTAACTGTCCGCAGATACAAATGTCTCGTCAACTTCTTCCGGTTGTTTCTGGCCCATGCCAACTCCGCCCTTACACCTTGCGTGTACTTTTTTTTCAACGCAAGTTACAGGAAAAGTGCGCAGAAAGTTTTATTTTGTAGATCAAACACTGATACTAATGACGATGTTGGTATGTCCGTATCAAGATCCGAAAATTTTGAGATGTGTGGTTTTACTGTAAATGGTATAAAGAGTGTCAACCGAAAGGAAACAATCGCTACCTCTTCTCGTTACCTAAAGAGAAAACGTTTTTCGTATGCATCGGTATAAGAAGATATACGCATTTTTTCCAGTTTCATACGTTGCTTTTAATACAGCTGAGTATTACTCAAATATGTATAGGAGACGTTGCCTAAAAGGAGTTGTAGTATATACTCGTAGACATTAAGGTTTTGCTAGAAGGTGTCAAGTTGAGAACCAGTATTCAGTAAGGAAGTATAATGTCGCAGCAAAAAGATACTAGCTTGCGATTAATTGGTTGTTTGGCGTAAATTTTCTTAAATACCATGAATCGAAATTTTATAAGCTATTAAAAGCATATATGAAATTAAAACCCAAGTTAGAGTTGTCTTCCGGGAACTTCATTGTACACTTGAAAATATCGAAAAAGATCGAAAACGTTCTAAAGGGGTATAATAATTATCGAAAGTCTTCGGCAATGTTGGAAATAAAGGTTCAGAAAGCCTTATAAGACTTTAGGAATCCGGAAAGTTTACAAGAAGCGGTTTACAACCAAAATTTGCTCAATATTTTAAGGTTTTTGCCAGTGTCTCCCAATAGGTGAAAATCAAGTGATTCCGCATTCAGGTTGTTTTTGTTGTGTCTAGTCAGTGTGCTGCTGAGAATTTATTGTTGAAAAGCCCTTTAGAAATACAGTTATACGTGTGCATAAAAGCCCGAATTATGCCCCGAATATGAAGGTCTTTAAATAATTAAACCTTGCTGTTAACGCCATTGAGCTTATACTTTGGTACAGAGTCCGAGTGATAAATTATTAACCAATGTACTGAACACATCCCCAAAACCTAATTATTATTTGTCAAAGGCGGTGTCTGTTCATTAAAAGATTCCCTTCTCTATCTTGATTAATATTACGAGTAAAAAGTTCAACATTTTTACGCATTTAGCCTTTAAACCTTTGGTATTAAATAGATTTCTGTTTCTCAATATACATTCAAACAGCTTTTATATATCTTGGAAAAAATGGAGCTGTTTGGGTTAGTCACATTAATTTACAATCACGTAGCTTTGCCCGGTGACACCTGGAGGGAATTTTATGACTTTTACGGTTTTCGCTGCGAGGACTGAGAACAGAAAAACAGAATCCAAGCAGTTGGCTTCTCTTTTTCGAGTGACAGTGTTGGACACAGCTCCTGTCTCGCAGTTCGTTATTGTTATTGCATGTTGGAGACAACAAAATGTTTTGTCTATAGCTAAAATCTATTACTAACATATAAACTACGTTTTTATAATCATTTCGTCTGATGTTATTTTAAAAATATTCCGTTTGCTTTTATAAAAGTTGCGATTGGCAGTTACAAGTTGAAAGGTACTTTTTATTGTTTTTAAAAGTTCAAAAATTCGTGTTAAAATTGTTACAAAATTTAGTACTAAGGTCTGGTTGATCAGAGCCCAATTGGTGCCAATCTTGAGTTATCTCTATAGATTTTATTCAGTATGAGTTAACCAAGGATTAGTACTAATCAGGCTTTGATCAACTGGGCCAGCAATTTTAAAACGACATTTACCACCTCCTGTGGCTCAGGCTGTGTGGTTTTCCTTCCTGAAGGTTTTCATCGCCAAAACAAAAACCTGGCTTCATTCTACGACAAATCTAAATGAGTATTATTAAAAGAAAATTTACTTTTGTATTACTACTTTTTTCAAAATCTGAATTACGTAGGCGAGAGAGAAATTAAAAACAATGTATTACGGTGATGCTAAATTTCAACGTGCTGTTATTCCAACATAATTATGCAAGGGAGATGAAAAGCGCAACAAGCTGTTTATCTAGAAAAAGAACATTTTTTAATTAGCCGAGTGAATAGCACAACACGTCTTTCAAAAGTAGCTCTGATCTGAATAAAATTCTAAAGGCCAAATTACCAAGTACAACTTCTGGCTACAATATGTCAAGAGTCAATTCAAGTGACAGCTTTTGTTCAGATGTAAAAAAAAGTAAAGGCGCTGTACACGAAGATAAGTCTCTCGCGGAGAATTAGTATATTTTTGCAAATGTTTAACAGATTTTAAGAATAAAAATGCTCTTATATTAAGTTCTGGTTTGCATATAATTTTCTCTGACGTAAGATCGTATCTGTCAGACACAATGGAAGACATGTTTTTCAAAAAACTGTTTCTTTTCTACTTAGACAAGTAAGCTTAATAAGGGTTTGATCAACAAAAGTTGATACGGTTTGTTTTTCGCTTATGGGATTTGATGTGTAGCTGATGTTTCGACCTTAGCCCTTCGTCGGAGCAGGGTTGAGGGACTACATATTGTATAGGGGAAATCAGTGTTTTTATCAATGGTTAGTAATTAACTTATGTGGATCGAAAAGTTAAAGTTTTGCTATTGGTTGAAATTAGTAGCAGGTTATTGGTAAAATATATGTTTAAAACTTCCGTTGGGAATAAAGGTCCCGAGTTTGAAAGTGAGTTTCTGTTCTTCCTTTTTCGATTTTTATTGTTCCCTTGGTGTGAGTTAATTCCGCAAATTTCCGTGCGTTCGTATGAATGGCCTGGATGGTTGAAATATCTAGCCACGGCATAGCAGTCTAGAGGCAATTCTCGAAAAAGTGCCTATTTTTGGTGTTTGTAAAACTTTTTGAGTAGAAACACGAAACAAGGCAAAAAATACTTGTCTTGTGGTGCTCTTGAAGAAATTTTGCTGTCTCCGACGTTAATCTTAACTAGGTATGGCTCTTAGGGGCTTTCGTTAAATCCTTTCTCATCTTACGTGAAAACGAGGCTGCTTGAACAAAGAATCTTTAAACGCTCTTTGAAGCGTTACCTAAGCCCCTTCAAATTTGTATCAAAATTTTAGTACGCAAGAGCAAGTTAGACTGATAGATGATATGCCGAGCTATTAACTTTTATGTAAGAATTATTCCACATATTTTCGTTTCAAATTAGTGATTGACTCCTTCCTTCACAGTTTTGGAATATAAAGTCACTCCAAGCCACCAACACAGACACTAAAAAATTATTTTTGATATTTGACAGAAGACTACCCTTGTCATTGAAATTACAACTCCAGATCAGATTTCCCCCAACAGAGCGGAGATTCTTTTCAATTAATACTTTCCAAAAGAAACTTGTTTCTTTTTCAAGGATCCTCTTATACTTTTCAGGTTAAGTAGTTTATGCCCACATTTTCGTGTTCATTTATGATTTCTTTTGCATTGTTTGAGAAGACCACGCCAAAATCAGGCACTGGCTGGTTTGACCATTGTAGATCGTAGTCGCTACAAAACAACAAATTTGAGGTTTTTAAAGCACCTATTTTCGGTAGTTTGCTCTTAAAAACAGTAAGTTTTAACTAAGAACACACCCTGAATTTGTCAAAGATCTGTAGTACGCTTCTTAAAGCTGTTTCGTTTACCGTAAGCAAAAGCGTGGTGTAATCTGCTTGGAGTGAAACTTTGACTTCCCTATTAACATCAGTGTCAACACTTGAAATGCCTCTTTTCTCTAATAGAGAGGATTCATTTTTTAATTTTTATAGATATATAGCCAGCAATTCTATGCATATGACAAAATATAAGGGGAAAATGGACATCCTTAGCGAACTCCTCGTGAAATGTCAAAGAAAGGAGAAGCATTGCCCTTATTTATAACACAACTTGAATTGTCTTTATAGAAAAATCAATCCAACGTATGATGTCGTTTCCAGTTTTAAAATAATTTAAAGCCCTATTAATAAAATTATGTTTTATTGTACGAAACGCTTTTTCAAAATCTGCAAAAAACAATATCCCAGGGATGTGATTTTCATCAGTATAGTCAACTTTTCTCTAATAATGTAACTACCTTTCAGATATCCTGTCTCGTCCGATGTACTATAGATGGTATTATTTGTATTAAACGAGAGGCAATGCATTTTGTAACAAATTTATACTCAGTGCTCAAAACTGAGATTAGACGCCAAGTTTTTAAGAAGAAGGGGATTGAATATATATTCTCTGCGCCTGTGTTAAGTGGACAGTTGTCCTGTTCTGAATGGAAAAGAATAGCAAGACAGTAGTATGTTCTTCAAATCTTTCCAAAAAACCTTGTAAAATTCTGCCAGGACTTTTGCCGTTGGGCATTGCTTTTTTAAAAATTCTTTAGGTTTTCTTTTTCTTCAGCGACCTCGCCTTCGTAGGGTATTATTTCATCTTCGCTAAGACGTTTGTCTGTGTATTGTGAGCAGCAAAACAAATCTGCTTTATCAAGTTCTTCTTTGGAAAGAGTGGAAATGTTCGAAGAATAAAGATTTCTGCAAAAAGATTCTTATTCTTTAAGAATACTTGCTGGCTGTTTAACTCCGTTCCGTCATTTGTCTTTTTGTCGTTCTAGGCTTTCGAACGTAGCATCACTCCGGCGGTTTTGTATTCACTGATAGTTTCCAGTTTTTTCGATTTTGTCCAGCAGCTTTTTTACATTTTCTGTTGCCGAACGAGCTAGTTATTTTTCCACTAATACTTTCAATCGCAGCAATTAACTAATTTTTTTCGATCTTTTCTTTTTCTTGACTGCAAGAATGAGTATGCAAGAACTTCACCTCTAATGACACTTTGAAAAATCCTGCAACATTAAGGGGTTTAAACTTTGGTTCTGTTTAACGGTTTCTTTAATTTCTGAATTTATTGTGTTAACACAGTTCAGATCCTTTAAGAGGGTTGTGTTAAATTTCCATAAATCTCTTTCTTCGGGTTGACTTCCTTTAGTCAAGAACAACTGTATCATAAAATGATCTGTTTGAAGACCTGACATGATATGAGAATATCGAAACTTTTCAGGGATTGCAAAACCAAGAAATAGTCTAGGAGGCATTGTGTTTGAGCGTTTGTTGAGCGCCATGTCTTGTATTTAGATTCAACGTTGTCCAAATGCCTGGTCAAAGTTATTAAGTCTAAACACAATGCATGGTTCCCTACTGATAGCGCAGCCATGGCTAAATACGATTTCAAAACCCCATTGGGATTGCCAGTATTTGTCAGAGGAAGTTGTTGAATGTGTTTTTTTTTTGCATAAAAGAAAGTAAGTTGTCTTTTTTCTTAGAAAGTTGAACACCTGTCTTCGTTTCTTTTTGTTACCAAAACACCTGCAATTCAGAGAAAATATGTCAACTAGATCTTTAGCACTCGTCATTATAGCACTGAAAAGTTTACATTTTAAAGAAGCTACAAGCTTCGTTAATTAATTTAAAAGACGGGAAACAGGAAAAAGCAAAAAGTCTGCAGCACAACACGAACAACAAAAACTCACGATTCAAAAACAAAAACAATCAGTCTCGACATTTAACATATATTAATAAGTTACATCGACCGAAAATGGCAGAGTTTTTTAAAGTTATTTAACCAGTCGGATCCAAGGCAACATATTGGGGCCAATAGTGTTTTTTCTATACTTTAATCTTTGAACAAGATCTTCCAATTATTGTTAACAAAACCACTCAAGAGATTGTTTTCTCGTGATTCTATAGGCTCCTTAACAAAACATGACTATATATCTGGCCAGATTTACCAGGTGTCTGTTGACTTGTCAGAACGCGGGTGCTGGGCATTGGCAGTCGGTGGAGCTTTCGGTTGCAATGGTAACCACCCTTGGCCCATAGTAGCCGCAGCAGTTACCAAGGAGAGATCACACTCGGATTTTCCGACAGGACGGGATGTTTTTGACAGCTTTTCTTTGCCAAGTTCCAGGCCTTGCTCGTGTACGTAGCACACATGCAAGGCGGTTGTTCAGATTGCGAGTTTATTTTCGGTCACGGTAACCATGTATAACCCTCTCTGAAGTCTTTACTACACTTAAACGAACATGATCAAAATGTTTACAGGTAAACACTGATTGTAAGGTTTTTGTTTTCCAAATTTGTTAGTGATTAAAAAATAAACTGGAAGTACTGCAATTACACAAGTTATTTAAAAAAGCCATAGTTATGCTAATTCTCTTTACGATCGCAATATGAACAATGGTTTATTCATATCTATTGATCGAAGGTACATAATGAGGAATAATGAATTACGGCCGAAAAGGAAGAGAATAGTGAATAGTCACGTTCAAATTAATCTGCCATAACCTGTGGAATCATTACTTTAGTCTTGCCCTTGGAATGGAAAGTTCAAACTTCACTGGTACTTCTCGAAACACAAGCGTTCAGCATGTTATACATGTTATTAGCGAGTGTTTCGTTGACGACCCAACGGCCATCAAGGTTTGTCGCGCTTTTGCCTACTGTCTTCTAATTCTTGGCTCAGTTGTTGGCAATTCGCTCATTATCGCTGTGGTGAGAAGAGACAGAAACACAAAACAGACAGTGGGCTACTTCATACAGAACATAGCTGTGGCTGACTTGTTGATAACTTTTGTCTACATGCCGAGGATGATTGCGCTAAGCTTCAGAGGTTACGAATGGCTTGTAGACGGCACTTTAGGGTTGGTACTGTGCAAAACTGTAGCGGTTTGCCATCATGCGGCTATCTTGGTGTCAATACAAACGCTGGTCGTAATGAGCGTGGAGAGATTTCTGGCTGTTGTTTATCCACTAAAGAGAAACATCACCAAAGAACAAGCAAAGCTCCTAATTGCACTAACGTGGATCGGCTCCGTTGCAGTTCGCATTCCGCGCCTTTTGGCGCTAAAAGCGCAGCGCAAATCCGCCACTGGAAAACTTTTTTGCATCACCGCCTTTTCTTCAGCGTTTACCAGTGAAAACGCCAAAAAAATTTACTACGAGTTTTTATTTTATATGTTCTATTCAGTTCCTGTACTCACGATATTTCTATTGTATTCAGTGATTGTGGTCACTCTTACGCGAAGAAAGATTCCCGGAAACCGCGTTTCAAGAGAGGAAAAACGGAGAGAGATAATGAATAGAAAAGTTTTCCGTATGTTGTTTACTGTAACTTTCTTGTTTGTTTTGTGTTGGATGATGTACTTCATTGTTCAGATCTTACCGGGGAAGTTCATATGCACAGTTAATTTTGTCCGACTTCTCCTTGCTCACGCCAATTCTGCCCTTACACCGTGTGTGTACTTTGCGTTCAGTGCGAGCTACCGCAGACGAGCACGAGAATTGTTTCGCTGCTGTCACACAGGCGACAACAACAGAGAAGCCGAGATCTCCTTCACAAATGAAACTTTTAAAATGAGTAACTTGAGTATGGGAATCAACACGACAACAAAAGAGCCAGTACTTACGGTTTGGCGGAAAAAGCTTTGAACTGGGACGACCCAGAGAAGCTCAACGAACTTTTAGCCTAAGAACAGAACTTCTATCATTTAAACGTTGTAAAAGTTCATTATAGATGTTTTAAGTATTCCAGTGTATTCATTGAAGTCCGTTTTTTCCGAAAGAGTCATGGGGAAAATAGGATTTGGTTTTTTCTTTTGCAAGGGTTCACTACAAGCGAGTAGAACAAAAACACTAATATTAGCTTCGAAAACATGTTGATAGCTACCAATCTATCCGATATGCAAATGATTTTAAATGGTTAAGTTTAACTCATTTAAAAAGAGGACAACTCGCTCAAAACAAATACCGAACCAACCGAAACTAGTCCACATGCATTACTAAAATTGAAATTAAAGGGTATATGATTCTTTCCAAGCTCACAGCGAATTGGTATAAAGACAAATTCGTAACTGTATCAACTTTTGAAAATTGTTTTGACTGTGTGTTTTTGAACTTATGCATGAAAAATTAGAACAGTCCTTTATTTGTCAGCGTTCTTTAATAGCTTAATTCATAACAAAGTTTAATATTTTATTTACTTCAGTTCAACGTTTTTATAACTTACAAAAAATCCTTGGAAACAAAAAATCCTTGGAAACAAAAAATCGTTTTCTACTGTAAGGACCTCACAAGTCAGTAAAGAAAAACTCTGTGAAACCAAGAGAGCAAGTTTGTCCTACAGCAACTACAAACTTGATAAAATTCTTCATGTGGCCGTTTTCTGGTATTACCAAATTTAAATCTTATGTGAATGAAAGTATGTTGCTGTGATGATTTTGTTTTTCCAAATTTAAATTTAAACTCTTGCTGTTTTTTTATTAATGTTTCAACACCGCAAAGCACCTGCAAAATACTAAATGATGTGTGTACCGACTAAGTAGTATTCATAAGCTAGTAATAAAAACAGGTTAGTAGGTTTAACTATTAAAAGAGCTGACATTTGTAGTAATTGTTTGTTCAGTTGTAATTTTTGTTAGATGAGATTTGGTTCAGTTTACTTTAACTTGGTATTACGACGAACTGATAAGAAATTTGGACCGAGCTGGGATGAAATGCGTGTTTGTAACATAAATATTATTTCATCTAGCGAAAAAAGCTTCAAACTGCATGCCAATACGTCGTCCGCTAAATGTGAAGAACTTGCTTATCACTCTTCCAACGCTCGATGACCAAGCTCAATTCTAACAGTTTTTGTTTTCATGTACACCTCCGCCAACCTTTGTACAAAGATTGGATAAATTTCTTAAATTTTTCTGAATAAAATTTTCAGCCTGGTGCTAATTGTTCTTTGCTTGTTCTTAATGAATTTTTAGTAAAAATCTCAGCCTGGGTGTTCTCATAAAGTTGTTCTTATAAAAAAGCATGTTTTTCCAGACTACACGATCATCTAGTTTAATGTCTAAGAATGTAAAGGACTAAATGACTGAAAGACTTGTCAACACGTGTTATGTATGGTGTCCAAAACAGACGGGTAGGTAGGACATGATGCTTCTGTATTAGAATACAAGTGCTACAACTGCTTTCAGCAGTAGCTGACGCAGCAGACTGTCTCTGTTTCAGTCGGGGATAGAAGCAGAATACTTCAAATCCGATATTCAATATTCAAACTTCAAAATTCAACATTCAAACTCCCGCATACAACAATATTCAAACTTCAGTTGGGAAATTCGAAATTCAAACTAAATTTTCCATTATTTAAATTATATATTCTAGTATTCAAACTAAATTTTCAATAACTCAAGCTAAATTTTTCGTTATTCAAACTAATTCAAAACTGATATTCAGTATTTAATATTTCGCTTCTACTCAGGTCAGGTCTAACTTGTAGGGGACGATCATATGAGCGTGAGCGAGCACGCCTAATCGGACTGGCTTCGTTTTCCGAGATCAAAGTACCGTTTTGAACTTTGCGATTGTATGACAGCAGGGCAAGCTCGAACCAACCTTATTGGTCGAATCCCTACAGTATAACAGCCTGCTCTAGGTTTACAGGAATGAGATTTTTTCAATGAAATTGCGTTCAACACTAGGCCAGCCCGGCTAACCGAGCTATAAAACTGAAGGCAGCGCGCCACAACTTTCGCGTCAAGTCTTGGCTTGGTGCTGAAGATAGCTAAGCTCGAGTGCTTCCATGTAAACCCGGGGCACAACTCGTACCGGCAAACCAAGCCGGCAAAGTCAACTGGGCTCATGTGATGAGCTTCTTGAAAAACAATCGACCAACTTCCATTCTGCCTTTGTTAATTCCATTCGCGTCATTGTTTATTGATATATTCCAGTAGCTTAGAGACAGATGCTTGCTTGTTCAATTTTTAAAAGTAAAAAAGATGCAGCCTTGGGCTAAAACCACGAAAAATGGGACAAACTGCAACGAAAAGAGAAGCCAACTTCAAAGAGTTGATTACAGATTACTTCACTGAATCATGCATTTCTCGTGCAATTCTTTCGAATCTTTTTCTATAACGTATCACTTACAATTTTACATGTTTGTTGGTAAGAATACATAAAATAATAACAATCTTTTGCTTAATTTTTGTTAATTATTCCACCAAAAGATGACATTTTCATTCAAAATTAATCCGAATTAACCCGATGTTTATCAAAAACTAGTACACAGCAGCTAGCATTAACCGCAACACACAACACTTTTTGGCTTCATTTTTCCCCAACAGTTGACTTTTTAGTGGAAAAAAAATGGCACTTTATGTTCCGTGACGTGACTTCTGGCATTGTGTCACGTCCAGGCCACCTGCTACAAAAATTAAACCAATTTAAACCTAATCTAGGTTTTGCAAAACTGTCTAAAACTAGTTGAACAAAGCTCGGCTTCTTCCTACAAAACATGGCTGTGGCTGATTTGTTGGTTGTTGTTGTGTACACGCTTTTTTATGAAAACCAGTAACTTTCGGCTCAGCCTGGGCGATTTCAGCATCGAGTTGTTCGAGTTGTTGATCTTGTTTCCTGATAATTAGTTGCCCGGAATAATATATGTAAGAAGGCACTAAGAAAACTTGTGTTTGCCATTGTCTCATTCAACATAAAAATTTGAAACTGTCAACACAGCGTCCGCGAACGTGACGAGCTTGCTTAATCACTCTTCCAGCGCCCGTTGACCAAGCTAAATTCTGACAAGTTTTGTTTTCACGTACATCTCAATCTATTAAATTTCTTAAATTTTTCTGATTAAAATTTCAGCCTTATGATTGTTCTTAGCTTGTTCTTAGTTTTTGGGTTAATCTCAACCTGGATGTTCTTATAAAGTTTGTTTTTATATAAAAAAAAAAAAAAGAAGCGTGTACATGCCGAGGATGATTGCGTTAAATTAAATTTCAGAGGTGACGAACGACCTATGTATGGCACTTAAACTTGTGTTGTGTAAAAACTGCAACGGTTTGCCATTATACGGCCAACTTCGTGTCAATGCAAACACTATTCGTTTATATCAGTATGGAGAGTTTTCTGGCTGTTGTTTATCCACTAAAGAGAAACATCACCAAAGAACAAGCAAAACTCCTAATTGCACTAATAAGGATTTTGGCTTCGTTGCAGTTCGCTTTCCCCTCCTTTTGGCGCTAAAAACGCAGCGCAAATCCTCCACTTGCAAACCATTTTTTACATCACTGCTTTTCTTCAGCGTTCACCAATGAAAACGCTAAAAGAACTACTATAAGTTTTATTTTACTTTATTGTTTTACGTAGTTTGTGTACTCACGACATATTTGTTGAATTCAGTCTGATTGTGGTCATTCGAAAAAAGGTTCCAGGAAACCGCGTTTTCAGAGAAAACAAGCAGGGGATGATCATATAACAAGAAAATTTTTCCGTATGCAGAGCCGTTGCTAGCGTCAGGAATGGCGAAAGAACCCACCCCTAAATTTTGAGTCTAGCTACGGCCCTGGTATGTTGTTTACTGTAACTTGCTTGTTTGTTTTGTGTTAGCTGCTGTACTTCATACTTCAGATCTTACCGGGGAGATTCATATATTCAATTAATTTCGTCCGACTTTTCCTGGCTCACGCCAATTCTGCCCTTACACCGTGTGTGTACTTTACGTTCCGTGCGAAAAACCGCAGACGAGCAAGATAATTGTTCACATGTTGTAACAGAGGCGCTACCAACAGAGATGCTGAGACCTCCTTCATAAATCCTCAAGACTTTTGAAATAAGTAACTTGAGTATGGAAATCAATACGACAACAAACGAACAGTAACTTACAGTTTGGAAAGAGCTTTTTCATCTTAAAATCTGTGACAACCTAGAGAAGTTCAACGAACCGCGGCTTATTGCCTGAGAGCAGAACTTTTATCATTCAGACAAGAAGTATAATATAAGTGTTTTAAGTATTTCAGTGTATTCAATGAAGTTCGTTCGTGCCGTAGTTTTGGTTGGGAAATACACTTTTTCCAAAGGTACACAACATACGAACAGGACGAGAACACTATTGTATTAGCTTCGGAAACATGATAAAAATTTCTGTTCATCCAATATTTTGAGTGGTATATAGGTTTAACAAATTTAACAAGAAGATTCTGACTCGTTAAAAAATCAGGTTTAGACTGGCAAGCCATCGAAATCAGTCCATATTGCATACGAAATTTTTTTCTCCAAGCTCGCAAGTTTAAGAGAGAAACTCATTACTGTACCGACTTTTGACTGCCCACGAAGTCCCAGAAGAGACACGCAAACAATAAAGATTCGAACGTCTCAACTGCCCAAACAATAAATTTTCGAACGTTACAATTGCTCAAACAATAAGGCAATAAAGTTTCGAATATCTTAACTGCTCAAACAATACAGTTTCTACTGTCTCAACTGCTCAAACAACAAATTTTCGAATGTCACAACTGCTCAAACATCAAATTTTCGAATGTCTAAATTGCTCAAACATATAATTTTCGAATGCCTCAATTGCTCAAACATTTAACTTTCGCCTGTCTTAACTGCTCAAACAATAGAGTTTTGAATGTCTTAACTGCTCAAACAATACAGTTTCGAATGTCTCATTTGCTCAAACAATAATTCAGTCCCCAAACTTTCAACAACTTTTTACAACCTATTCGTACCTAACTTTCAACAGCCTTTTACAGCATATTCGTACCAACCGAACTTTTAAAACAGGAGTAACGTTCTCTCCAATTTTTCTTTCCTTTTCCTTCTCTCTATCCCATTCCCCTCGCAGCTCACTTCGCTCATCGACTCGTTTTCGCTGCTTCGACGCTAGTTTCTTCCATTTTCGACTGACGGAACGCCGAGCTTTACATGCAAAAATCCCAGAAGTAGCTACCTATATTTCGGAAGTTGCTGGCACTTGCTACCTTGAATTCAAGATATTTCACAATAAACATTAACCAAAAGCTATACAGATCATCCTTTTGATAAATTTCTGGTTAAATTTTGAACAAAACTAAAAAAAAATCGCTGGAAAAAAGAAAATGAGGTGGCTCTACAGCAACCAAATCGATAGAGTCCTTCTTGTGGACTTTTCCTGGTATTACTCCATAGTTTTTCTTATCTAAGTGATTGAGTGTGTAAACTGTGATAATTTTGTATTTCCAGCCAGTTAACAGGGGTGGATCCGGAAATTTCAGAAAGGGTGGCCGGAAGCTAAATTCTAGAAAAAAGGCGGGGAAAGGGGGGAGGTCGGAATTGGACTATTTAATGCCGCTTTCAGTCGTTTTCTTAAAAATCTCTTACAAATATTCCACCAAAAGTGGTGGCTGCGGCCTGTTCGGCCCCTCCCCTCAACCCACGCTAAGTGAAAATCGTGCCATTATCTGACTTTAACAACATTAAAATGTTTCACACTTGCAAAATACTAAACAGTGGCAGGCGGTATTTGACAGCTAGTAATAACCATTGGGCAATAGTTAAGAGCTGATATTTGAGCATTTATTTGTTTAACACTTTCGATAACCGGAAATTGGATCAACCCATTTCGTTTGGTGTTGTGATGAACCGGTAAGAGCTAAAGGTAAGCCGGTTTGTTTTACTCAGTATCACAAACAAAGACCCCGTCCACACTACACTGTTTTCAAATATAAAAGATACTGTTTCGCTCTGTTTTCAAAACGATTCGCGTCCACTTTAATCGTTTTCGTCCGTCCACACTACAACGCGTATCAGTATTGAAAACGTTTTTAAATCTTATCTTTTCTTATTATCTCCCTCTTGATTCTTTCTCCATTGCTTTCCTCGCGACAAACTAAAGTTGTCCCACTACGCTGAAAATTCATCCTGCTTTTCTCCAGAAACAACCAGGTTTTGACAAGCTTCGACCAAGTCGTTTTTTTTATCTTCGTTCCGCTGCCCAAAGAAGCTTAATTTATTATAATAGGTTCTCTTCTTGAATAATCAAAAAGTTGTCTCAATAAGGTTAAGTGAGCTTCCAAGAGCGTCAAGACTAAAAAACACAGCGATCAACAAGGAAGCAATCTGAAAGCGTTTGTCCGCCATCTTTTTTACTCCCGGTCGAGTGGTCTATGTCGTGGTGACGTCATCGTTTTCAGACAGCATCGTTTTTGCCGTCCACACTAGGAAAACACCGTTTTCAAATCGTTCCGCTTTGGAGAGCGTTTTCTAAACGATCCGTTTTCGCAGCGTTGTAGTGTGGACGGTAGACGGGGGTCAAACTTCTGGCGTTTCAAATGTTGTAGTGTAGAGATACGATCATACAGTTTTAAATTAAGGTCGCTTTTCATTGGTTCGTTCTGGCCGGCCGAAAAGGACTGGTTCTGACCAGTTTAAATGGAAAGGTGCAAGGCGCGCGCGTACATTTTTCCCGCCACAACTCAACGAATTCCCGCTCTTTTGCCGACCGGAGCGGGAGAACTGAGCGGCTCTGATCCATGAGCAGGGCCATTCTGGCCAGAACCAGTTCTGGGAACTCGTGCGTTCCATTTAAGAACCGACTGGTTGGACCGGCCAGGCCGGATAAATGGAAAGCGACCTAAGTGTGAAGGGGCGCGTTTACATGTGTTATGGTATCATAGCAAACGGATAACTACTCGAGAAACTGACGGGACATTTTGTTTCGTTTATTCAAGGCCGGAGCATTTGAATCGTTATTAAATCGTTTTAAATGTACTTATATAATTTCATTTTCATTACATGCTGAATTATACCTTTTTTTCTAATTTTGCTATAAACTTAGTTTAGAAACAAACTATCGAACTGTTATTTTTTTCGTTTAGTACATAATAGCGTAGATTTTTGTAATGTGCAGTTGAAAATATTATAATAGAAGAAAATAAAAGAACAGAAGGTAAGAAAAGGAAAAGCTTCAGAAAATCAGTTTATTTTGCGTGAGCAAATTTTATGGTCGTTGCTTCGAAATCTATGTTGCACTCGCCTTTTAAAAGAACTTGCATGAATACAGTTCAAATAAACGCTGCATCATGGGTAATGCGTAAAACTACAGTTATGAGTGCAAAGTTCTGTACAGCAAACAGGCATAACTAGCGCAATTTGCCATTCCAGAAACTACGGACTGGCTACGTCTTCCCACAGGGTCCCTGAAGGCAACGCTACACCCACTTTACAAGAACGAACAACACACAGTTATTAGCAAGTGCAAACCATGCTGTGATTCGGACAATGGACTTCTTAATTGCATAGTTTATTGGATGGGGAAAAGTCACATGTGCCGTGAAAAAACAAGTGTTCGGAAAAATATTAATGATAATTGCTTAAAACACTCGTTTGCACAATGCTTTCTGGGATCGTTTGGATAGTTGTACCCAGTTCGTCCGTAGTTTCTGGAGTGGCAAATTTACGGTTACGAAGTGTAGACTAACAGTTGCTAGGCAGATGTCATAATCCCATTCTGCAGTGATAGAGCTGTAGTTTAACTCGGTCTGAGAAACAAGTCACCTGTTTCACTGAAATAGTGGTACTTATGTAGCCCAAGGCATCGAGAAATTGACATCTTTTTTTAGAGCAAGTGAAAAAGTGAATAAAGATCCACCGATAGTCTGGGAATATCATATACCCGTATTAAGTTGTCATGATTGGAAGCTTTACCCTCCGGCGAAACCGAAAGGGCGTAACCCGCACGCGGAACATCGTGACCGACTGTCTAAGACATAGTCAGTTTCTGAACAGTTTTCATTTTTACAGACTGGTCAAGAAACACAAGTACATTAACTGGGAAAAACTATAGCTTAGGGACGGTTGTTTAAACGAAGCCTAAACCTTAGTCGATATTCATCCTCTGTTAACAGGTATTGGGAACAATAGTTAGACACTGGTTAAAACTAAGACAACCGACCCTTACCGTTTCTGCAATGAACTATCGACAATCTATTTCTAGAACTACTTAAATTAGAAAGGAGAGTCTACTCCGTTCATCTCCACGTAAACTGTCTTGAGCTGTGTGTAGTAATCCATGGCCGCCTGGCTGCCCTCTCGACCTATCCCGGACATTTTGTATCCGCCAAACGGCAGTTCAGGGGGGTAGAGGTTGTAGGTGTTGACCCAGCAGACACCAGCCTGCAACTTGGCCGACACTCGGTGAGCTCGCTTGAGATCCCTGTGCAAAGAAGACCAGCAGTCACAAATCTTTTATAGGAACCTTTCCAATAATAATAATAATAATAATAATAATAATAATAATAATAATAATAATAATAATAATAACAATAACAATAACAATA
>JAOBRG010274314.1:0-10975 GCA_027574985.1 Umimayanthus nakama | reverse complement strand
CCCCCCCCCCCCCCAAAGGGCCCGCGGCCCATAACTCTGAAACTATTAATGATAATGAAATGAAATTTGGTGAGGTAGTAGAGGATCATAAACTAATTTAATTGGTGTAATTTAATTGGCGTATGACGTCATCAATACGTCATAATGACGTCATAACTGCCAAAATTTTTGATTTTTACCAAAATTTTCCTTATCATAAAAGAAAAGTTTAGAGACGTTTCTTACTACAAAAATCGACAAATAAACGGCACAAAATGTAATTAAAAGTTCCTTTTTAATAAAAATAACAGTATTGTAAGAAAATTGAGTGATACAAACAGTGATTTTTTCAGCGAAAGTTTGATGTTCCAACCTGACATTAGTTCTTACACTATAGCTTTCAAATTTTACTCAAAGTCCTACTATTTAACGCTTATAGTGTAACTAAAACTGTTTTATTTCTTTTTTTTAACGTTTTTAAATGCAAATTGACCAAGAAAAGCTTTCAGTTTTGACAAAGTGCAAAGTACACGGCCGCCTTCTTGGATTTTAAAAAATTGTAATGCGCAATACCTATGACGTCACAGATCACGTGTAACATAAACTATTTTACAGGGAATATCTATTTATTGCTTTTGGGACGAATAGTTAGCATTTGTTTAAACAATTTTGTGAATTATTGGAGAAAAAACCTAAAAATGTCAAAATTTGAGTAAACATTGTGTCAAAAATGGTGTTGCCATGGCAACATGTGATCTCCTTGGGGCAAAATTGTTCCAGAAACTTGTTCTCCAATAAATTTTAGTATAAGTGACAAAATTTGGTTGGTATTACTTCAATATTAAGGAAGTTCTCGAAAGTTGAAATCGGCGCGGCCACTTCCCCCCCCCCCAGGTGGAATAGGGTTAACGAATTCCAAATTTCGTTTTATACATAGAGAATAATACATTGTCGTGCGGAGATATGGAATTTATCTTCGAGTGTTCACATCGATAGCATTTTTTATGGCTGTCAATTCTTCTAAAACTTTCTATTAATAGAGAGAACGTGCATGATCCCTGCTTATGTTCTCAAATCCTGTATATTGAAGGTGTACAAGAAAAGTACAGATAGGTTTTCATATCTCAATATTATATAGTTGAAAAAACACTAACGTTTCTATCGCATTTACGATTACTGACTTGGTTATCGAAGCTTAACAGTCTAAAGGTGATTTGTTAACGTTCCTTTCACCTTTTTATGGCCGTTAATCATTGTTTTTTCTTACCAATATGATTCTATTTTTGAGACCCAAAGGTATTAGGTTTCGTTGTTCTTTGGGCGAGGTTGTACTGATTGAATGGAGACACACGATTGGCTGAGATAACAATAGCAATTTATTGGTACACTCTAACTATCAAAAATATTCTTTTCTTCAATGCATGTTTTTATTTGTACGGTGGCAGAAACAAAGGATTGTGAAACACGCGCAGTAACGTTACTTATGTCACACCTTGTTAACTAATGGCTACTTAAAATATTGGCCCGTTCAAATTTCCCATTTCTTATGCGCCGAATACAATGCCAATGAGTAAGTAAATTTTATTGTTCTTCCTCATTTGCATTGGTATGAAGGCTTAGTAGCCAATACGCTGGCCATTCACATCAGTTCCAACAAACAATTGTGGCACAGCTTACAGTTGGCTGGCTTTGGCTGACGACTCTTACTCACTATACCAGGATAAGTGCTTCATGTTGGAGAGCAGCAGCACGTTTCTTATGCCAGAGCTCTTGGTTCTCACAAGATAACTGTGAATACTGATCTTTTTAAAAAAACAATCCACCAAAAACTACTTGACATTTTAGTATGGAAGGATAAATATGTCAGTACGTCAAATTTAATTGATACTTTTCCTAAATATTAGGGTTTCTTTTCTTGCTTTCTCGTATTTTATGTTTTGTTTTGCTTTTGTTTGTTTGTTTTTTTTCTCCTTCTTCTTGCCTCGTTCATTTCTGTCGTTCTTTTTGTCCTCAATAGAGAGTTTTCAATTTTCAATCTCAATCCAAAGGACTATCAAAATAAATGATCCAAAAATATAATATCGCAGCCTGCCTCGACTAGCTCTGCTATTTCTGCAGGCTGCGGTTATCTTGTAAAAAAATAAAATAAAATAAAACGAATAAAATAAAACGAATAAAGTTGATCTTCTTCGCTTCCAACTCTCAAAACGCAATGAACGTAAACTCCTTTCCCTTGATTTTCTTCACCTCTTCCGGGATGCCTCTTCTGTTTGATTGAAGGGTTCCGATGGATGTTATGCACTTCCTTAGTAGCCAGTTCGATAGAGGAACTGAGGTGACCATATCAAATGCTCCCTCCGCGAATGTCCATTGATATATAGGGAGGCAGCTTATTAAATTGCAGAGAAAGTTGAAACGTTTTTTCTTAAAGTAAGCATAGGAAAAAAAAATTGATGTTGGCTGACACCAAAGAGGTCGAAGTTCTTTTTGGATATGTTATAAAAACATATACAGATAAAAAGAAAACATTAGGCCAAGTAAAAAAAAAATCGGCTAGCGTCCCCGCCCGACCTTTGAAAAAGCGCCCGACTCAATTTTTTTTAATTTTTTATTTCCATAGTTTTTCTTTAAAAAGGTATTTATACTAGTTAGCGACTGCAGTACTTGGTAGAAGTCTGAATTAGTTGTCTGAAAACTGACCAAATCCGATAGAATTTTGTAGTCTTCATACATGAAACTATAGTATTTAATTGAATTAGTATAAGATACCATTGAATTCATCACGCTTTTTCCGTTCATGCCCATGATAAAGACGAAGAATAAACCAATGTGACACATTCATGCTGGACTTTGCTTTCTAAAAGAGCATACATCTCTTTCTCTAAAAATTCGGTTTTGTTATATTTTTGCAAGATTTATTGTATTTTATAATTTGTTATTTGATAAAAACTTTTGTTTTCTGCATTCTAACATGATGTTCTTGTACATAATCGTATGCCTGAGGCTGAACACTTAGATGCAATAACGACAATAAATAGGGATCTGTTTTATAGTATTTTAGTATCAAAACGTCCGTTTCAAAAAAAAAAAAAAAACCTCTCTCGACCATAAAATTTCTTAAAAAAGGACGCTAACCATTTTTTTTACTTGGCCTTATGTTACAATTTTAAAGTCTTGATGGGGTAATAATTCTGAAATCAGTTTACCATATATCTCTTTGGCTAGCATTTTTTGACATTTGCCTTGTTTCAACATTAAAATTTAAATTGCTAAATTGTAATGTTCTTATTCTAAAGAACATTGCATTTTTGTATAAAATGACTGAAATAAACATGCAGAAATGCAAATTTGAATACCATGCAATTTTTTCCGGACTAAACAGCTTGCAGTGTACAGTACCTGAAATGTTGTTAACTATGGGTTATGAAACTCCAAATATACCACACTGCTTTTAAATAGATCTCCTTTTTACATTCAACAGTCAAAAGTTTAATTGTAATGGGGAAACTTGTTAATACTTAAGGTTTTTCTGTGAGAATATTCAACCAGGTCATTTCAAGGTTATAGTTTTGTACAACTATCACGTGTGTAGTGAATAGAGTATCTAACTATAGCCTGAGAACAGTAGTTGGGTTTCTCCTCTCTCATAGTTGACCAAAGGGGAATGGGGTAATGAAAATTCATGCAATGAAATATTTTGTCGGAACACTTGATGTTTTCTTTTCTTTGGTCACAATTATGGGGCCAGTTTTACAAGCAAAACAGAGGACTGGGAAGATGAATTTTAGTTTTTCTTCTTGTATAAGGTTATTTCTTGGTATATAAGCTCAAAATTTCTGGTGTGCATTCGTTTTACACAAAACTTTATGCTGTTAGTTTCTTTTTTTTTCGTTGTTTCTATTTTATGCAAGTCAACATTGAAGTTGCGACTGTTGCCGAGTACCAGACTCCTTGCTAATAAACAGTGCAGCGTTAAAATTCACGAAACAGGACAAGTAAGACACACAAAAAACACACATGATCGTTACATGGAAACAAGGAATATCATCAGCAGGCATGATTATTTAATGGGAGCCAAAAAAATCACTCCTTGTGCAGTTGTTGGTTCACGATCGCCATGCACTCTCGCCATGTGCAACGTGAACGTGTACATCACTACTGATTGTGAAGATGTATACCGAATGAACTGAGAACAGCTACTGTAACGAGATAGTCTGGCTTGAATGTAGTGTAAGAGTCAAATCCAAGAATGCCAATTCCCCCCGGGTAACTCCCAGGGATTTGACACGAATTAAATCCCGGGTGGGCGGGGATTTGGCATTTGTTCAGGTCCCGGTACCCCGGGCATTTGATACCGAGAAAAAAAAACGTCGCAGCCTTTTGTGTATCTCATAAATGTGCATCAATATCAATCGAGAAGGCAGTGTAATAGGTTGTTTTCAATTTTATTTTGTAACTACGTGAATTCAGTGAAGTATAGACAACAAGAACAAATATTAGAGATACTCGACACCATGAACTGATGAAGTACTTTATAATGTAATAAAATACCAGTAGCAAGGGGCTACACCGCTCGCGACTCGAGCGAGCATTTCTGAGTTCTTCCTCACTGCGTGGTCCAGCCAAAAACAAACCTGGCAAGAACGTCAAAAATGTTAAGATTTCTGCGAGCAAAGCTCGGTACATTTTACGAATGATTTGCTTCTTTGCAAGTAGTTGAAGCCTGATGGTAACGAACCTTCTGAAAACTTTCTTGAGTTGCAAAATTTAGAATGTACTGATTCGCGCTCTTGTACTTCTTCTTGTCTTCAAACACGATTTGCATTATTCTGAAGTGCACTGAGCTCGTACCTAGAACGTAAGTGGTCGCCACACAGAAAAAACAAAATTGATGAACGTAAACATTGAACTGCTATGTAAAAAATAGTAGAACTGGCATTGTTGAAATCCTCCTTCAGGTTATACCAGAAATTAATCTGGATTTTGTCACTTCAGTCCGGGGAGCAGGGCATTTGACCTCTCAGAAATACCTAGGGAGGGGGCCATTGGACCAAAGAAAGGGCCCACATGGTGGGGAATTTGACCAAAAAAAATTAAAAATGTCAAATGCCCGGGGGTTAGCCCGGGGGGGCATGGGCTCCCTTGGACTTGACTCATACATAATTTGTTAGTTGAAAGGCTGACCATAACACTGGCTTATGCAGCGGCAGTTGACCATCAAATCTGTATCTATAGTTTTTGTCATGTTTATATTTGTTCTTTATTTGCACTTCGAGTTCACAAGTATATCAGTTAAAGGCTATGACTATGAGTGCTGGGACTCCAGTAGTAGCATAGGAACTAAGGGAGCGGTCATAAAGTATGTGTGGTGGGGGGATTGAAAGTAATTTTTTAGGGGGCTACAAAACAAATGACTCGCCATTTCTGGGCATGCAAAACAAACAAGGTTTTTAATGGTGGGAGGATTTAAACAAAAACTCAGCATCTCAATTGCATATAAAAACTCGATCTAGCAGTTCTAAATCTTGAATTCTTAAAGGTTTCTGCTCACTTTGCTTGCTCCAGGTAAACATGTTTTTCAGCCTTGCCGACAACTAGTTTAAACTGATTCTGTTTTGATTGGGCAAATTAGTTTACCTTTGGTCACCAGGGTACATCGGCCCCGTTTAAGTATATGAAACTATTAGTATCTAGACATGTTACAAAATTTGAAATCTTGATCAATGTCAGTTTTTTTTAACAAAGATGCCTTTCTGGTTTTTCTAAATTTGATCTAATGTATGAAAGTATAACAGAGTGCGTGTGAGGGAGTGTTTCTCCTGACCTCCCTAGACAGCTTGTAACACAAAGTTGAACCTTTGTTGTCCTAGTCTCTCTAATTGAAAAAAATTCATTGATTAGTTTGTTTTTTGGCAATAATGTGGGGTACTGTATCACAATTTAAAACAATATTCCAAATTCTCATTTAATTTTTTATCTGTAGAAGAGCCAAGGTGACATCTTTTTACTTCTGGGCGAGCCAGTTTTGTCCCAAAGCTTACATAAAAACATTCAGACGGTTGTACTTGGCCATAACTCATAGTATTGTATGGTATTCTTTTACTTTTCTGTTTTTCTTGGATGGAAGGGGGTACAATCAAACATTTCCTTACTTTTGTTTGGGGGTTTGAAATTTATGGGAGACTGTTTTGGGGAGTACCCAGTATCTTGATTCATCTTCAGGAGAATAATGACACTTAAAGTTCAATTGCTGGTACCAGAGATTTCAAAAATGAAACATACGCTCGTGGAATTCAACCCTTTGATTTGCACTTTTCTTAGCCAAGCCGAAATGTGGAGACTCTAAGAATAGTTTGCAGTGTGGATTGTGTTCATTGTGTTCAAGAATGTGGTTGTAACGTGGATGAATGTCATGATATGTTGCGTGTGTATGGGGCCAGTTCAGTGATTCCCTACTCGTGGCACGTGCTGGGTTGACTCTACTGACCGCGAAGCCTAACATTGTTTACATACAAAATATATCAAACTTAATTGGTTGAGGGGGGGGGGGGGGTGGGCTGACTAGTGACTAGACTGGGGGCCTTGAGAATCTGAACATTTAAGTTTTTAAGTAAAGTGTAATTTCTGTCTTCTTGGTTACAGGGAGAGCTTTAGAAGTAGCTTTTGTTCTAAGTTTTTATTTGTTTAGTTAATAGCCGTGAAAACACATTCGGACAATTGTTGATTTACTAAGATACTCTTTAAATTTCAAAAATTACACATCTTGATACTCCTCAGTCCAAAGAACCAGCACCTCCTCCCCCATAATTGTAACTAATAAAAAGAAAACAACATCAAGGGATTTTTCAAAATATTTCATTGCTTGAATTTTCACTACCCCATTCCCCTTTGGTCAACTATGACAGGAGAAACCCAACTACTGTTTAGATGCTCTGTTGATTACACAGGTGATAGTTGTATAAGACAATAATCTTGAAATGGCCTGGTTGAGTATTCTCACAGAAAAACCTTTGGTATTGATAAATTTCCCTATTACAATTTAACCTTCTTGACTCCTGAATGTAAAAAGGAGACCTATTTATAAGCAGTGTGGTATATTTGAAGTTTCATAACCCGTAGTTAACAATATTCCAGGTACTGTACACAAACTGTTTAGTCCGGACAAAATTGCATGATATTCAAATCTGCGTTTCTGCATGTTTATTTCAGTCATTTTATACAAAAATTACAATGTTCTATAGAATAAGAACATTGAAATTTAGCAATTTAGATTTTAATGTTGAAACAAGGCAAATGTCAAAAGATGCTAGCTAAAGAGATATACAGCTAATTCAAAAAAGGTTGTCGTAGTAAGTGGTCGATACTGGAACCGAAAGGAACTGTGGGTTCAAGCCGCAAAAATAAATTATTACTGTCATAGCATTAACGTTGCAAAATATAGAGTTCCAGTTCATCGTAATGTCACGGCCATACAGTAACAACCTTCACGGGTGCATTACCACTCATTATGACTGTACCCAAAGTTCCTTTCGGTTCCAGTATCGACTATTGACTATGACAACCTTTTTTGAAATAGCTGTCTGGTAAACCGAACACAGAATTATTACCCCATCAAGACTTTAAAGTTGTAGCATAATAATTTTTTTATATCAGTACATGTATTTACAACATATCCAACGTGTCAGCTAACATCAAAAAGTTTTTCTCCTATGCTTTTTTAAGAAAAAAATTAAGGCTAAGCATTAAGGAAAAAAACTTAGGTTTCAAACATAATGGTTACTTGTTGCTGAACAGGTACTGTGTAACCTGAATAACTTTTGAAAATAACACATAAGTATCCAATAAGAGTTTTATATACTGCTTGTTTGAGAAAGTCAATACAAAATGGAAAAAATATGTTGTAATGTTCTAAATCTAATTCTAATTCAGCAAATGCAGAAAATTGATTCAAGGACCGTCGGAAATACTAAGCAAAGATTTAATTTGAATATCACTCACAGTTTCTTGTGATGGTTTATTAGGAATTACAAGATCGCTGTCCTTGATATCAACTCGTACATCACGTGATGTCAACGTCTTGAGAACCATTCGTTCAACATTTATAAACTGTTTTAGTTCAGTTTTTATACCGTGTAATCCAATTTTGTGCTGGGATCTTCTTGAAACATTAATACAATTATCCAGGCTTACTTTTTTTAATTTGATGCACACAATCTTTGTTGTTAAATTGCAGAATCCAAACTCCGCCATGATGGTGCAGTCGTAATAAAATGGAGATTCAATAAAACATAGATATATCACTAACTTTAAAGCTTCTTAGACTACTTAAACAACTTTGTACGGTAAGATTGAGGGTAAGTAAGATCAAGTATTACTATTCTCTTAGTTAACGCTGCACTGACAACTAAATTCGCTATTCTGCCATAGCTACAAGAGATCACAATAATACAAAAAAATGTAACATAAGATGCAGTCGTAATAAAATGGAGATTCAATAAAATGTACATATACCACTTGACTACTTAAAAACACAGTTTTATATACTCCTTCCATGATTATTAGCTCAAGCGAGAGTTCTCGTTTTTCCAGCAGAATCTTTTCTTTTGCCTTGCTTGAGGCAACAGTGATGGTTGGCAACTGCGAGTATACTTGTTATCACGGGGCCATTGACAACAGAGCAGGTTTCCTGACGCCTCGGCAAAAGTCTTCGTTAAAAACATAATATATCACAGGATTTAGAACAGGCTGCATTAGGGGAAAAACCAACAGCACAACCCAACAGAAACAGCTGGAGGATATTATATTTAGTTCTCCCAAGAAATGTGTAGTAAAAGCATAAATAAATGCAAACCAGCCTGCGTAGAACACCACTACGATAACCACTGACAGGCACGTAATCCGTCGATTCTCCCTCGCTCTCTGCTGCATTGTTTCAGTAGCTAAATGAATATTTATTTTCTGTTGATATAGAGAAGTAATAATACATGTATAGAGCACTGTCAGCACAATAGCGGATAAGAATATCAAGCACATCAGAATTATGACGCCTATCAAATGTCTTTTCATCAATTTCACTTCCATCCTCAACACGAAGGCACATGGAATTCCAGGATTACCATTGACAAGCCCATTCACGCATCCCACATTGAAGGCCACAGAGAAAACACATATTGCGACAATTAGTTTAAGGCATACCTTTCGGTTTATTAGAGCTGGTCTCAGAGCAAACATAACGGCGTGGAATCTGTCAACTGCAGTCATCACCATACTCAGGATGGATACAACTGTTGATACTCCATAAGCAACAAAAACAAGCTGACACAAAATAGAATCCAGTACTCTGTTCTCAACAAAGATACCATTTTTATATGCCCGAACTATAAATTGTGGTAGAACAATGATTGGGAGAATTAAATCGGAGATGGCCATGTTCACTATGAAACAGTGCACAGATGTCCTCAAGGACTTGTTCTTGTAGAATACAACGACGACCAACAAGTTTCCGACCAGTGATGCTATCATGAGCACTGATAAAGTTATAAGCTTAAGAAGTTTTGGTGGCCTCGCACCAGTACAAAAGGGGATGAAAGATGATCCGTTCGATGTGAAGTTCGAAAACTGCTCATCAAACTCTGCCATTTGGAAGCTGAAATGGGACAAAAAAATTTGTGTTAGACTGAACATTGAAGTAATAACAGTTTACTACGGCCATTATCGGAAGTTGTTAATAAACAAAACGAACTGTTCTTAAGAAAAAACAAAGAATAACGCAGACCAAATACAAAACGTTCCTTTATTTTTTGGTTACTTCCGATTTCCTTAAGTTATGTTCTACCTGTGGCAGGTTTGGTCAGTAAACATTATCAACTCCAAAAACCTTCCAAAGTCGATCAGTATAATATGTTTTGCTTCTTTGTACGTTAACGTATATCAGTTATGTACGGATTTTAATTTCTAAAAGTTATGTTCTATTAAATTTGGCCAACAAAAACGTATAACAGGAAAATTTATCTAAATAAACAGAGTGTTAACTTCCTTTCATTCGCCGAAAAGTGTCTTCATACAATCGCTGACGATTACTATTAGCATTTTCAGCAATACGGCGATCGTAAGCGGTCATATGGAAACTAGGCTTTAAGGTATATGGGAATTATATTTGCGAAGCAATCATTAACAAATCTTAAAATGTATGCCTGTCTTCTATAACAGAGATGCTCCCAGCCCAGTTTGATCATCAATTGATCAGTTGATAGTTTTCAAGCAGCTTTGAAGTAATTATTTAGACCGTCCTCGCTGCCTTTCTCTATAGTCGTTCAATCATTGCACTGTTTCCTTGTCCACATTCACGCAACACGGCATGACAGTCAGAACCATGACTCTATAGATCCTATTAGAAGCCACTAGCGTAAGTGAAAGTCTTATTCTAGAGAACACTCAGAGCTTCTTAGATAGTTTTATCCTCACATATAGAAGGAAAAGACTGGCAGAAAGAAGCTCGAGTAAAACGCGTTTTCAAGTGAACTATCATTCCAGATCAGCCTTCCGAGTTAAGGGGACTCATCGGAACCCACTATCACTCATCAGGAAGTAGTCTCAAGTACTGGAATGAGCATACATTGTTACGGTAGTTTTTTTTATAAATTATTGATTATAAAATAAAGGAGACGTAACAGGCGTTATGCTTTGCCGGGTCGCCTTTAATTATAAACAACGAAATAGCGCGCAAGTGACATCATATCACAACATGAACTGTATTCACTTTAAAGCTCAAATGGTCAGGTTTTCTTAACTTTTTGCTTCATTTGACTTCTTAAAATGTTTTTAATAAGAAATTAAAATTCAGAGAGACAACGTGCTCTGCCTGTGAAAGGTAGAAAATTAGCAACTTTCGGCACCAAATTTTGACGAGGTGTTTTGCGTTCGCCTTCGTCTATCATGTTGCAGTGGAAAAGAAACAAAGCATAAATGCGAAGAAACAAAATGATTTGTTTCACGG
>JAOBRG010274203.1:0-16184 GCA_027574985.1 Umimayanthus nakama | reverse complement strand
AGATACAGAAATCGTAACGCTAACATGAAGAAATCGCCAATTTCCGGTTTGTTTATCAATTTCAAAATATTGCATAAGAAAACGAAGATTGTAATTTTTTGCTTCACTGGTTCACTGGTTTGTTATATGCATTCGCTGCTCGGTGAATATCCTGGCCTATTCACCTCCACTTCGGTGAATAATTGCTGGATATTCCTAGATAGGGAACCAACCAGAGCGCGCGAAAAACACTTAGTGGAAGTAAATAGGTGGATTTTGTGTTTGCTGGAGTAGCTCCTAAGGTCATTTGATGAGTTTCCTCTTCCGTGACAGTGGCAAAACGAGCCGCCGTTTTGAAAATTTCGTCTGCAGGTGAATATCCTAGGATACACCGTGTCTGATGAACCAATCAGAGCGCGCGAAAAGTACTATCAACCTGTATGGTTAAGACTAATGAAAAATATCCATCTCTACGCTTCGCGGTTCGGTAGATATGTTCCATTATTCACCTTCACTTCAGGAAAAAGTTGGCATTTTTTTTTGAGAAACGTTTTGTTACTTTCTGTATAATCAAAACAATGACAGAATACCTCGAGCAAACTCAAGGAGCGTTCCCGGGCATTGTTTCACTGTCAAGTCCGCCACCGAAATAACGCCGATACTCGGTTACTGAGTCCAAAACCCGGATTATACAGGTCGTAAAGCAGCTCTAGCTGGAACACTATGTAACAATCGCGTAAATGTTGTCGTTTTAGGTGTCTGCCTGGACTTTGTATAACTAAAGAGTAGAGGGTTGTGGCCGAGTTTTGAGGAGCTGCATCAATGACACTCTAGGAAAAACACCCCTCATCCCCTTCTTCCCACTAAAAAATCATTTTATCCCTTTCCCAACTGGCTATTTCACCACTAGTGAGGCCTTCAACAACATCCTCGTCTCTATAGAAAAGCGCGTCCTCACAAAAGGAGAGTAGGCCGTGCACACCTTTTGAAAAAGGGGCATGGGTCCTAACGCCACGCGATTATAGTCCGCCCGGATATACGTTCACTCTTGTATATAGACTACGAGTAGTCCCTTTTACTGTCTCTGGAAGATATTCGAGTGAACGATCGAGAATCCTAGATGGCGTGCGAAAACTATGGCGTGCGAAAACTGCGGCGAGCAGAAAACCGCTCGACGATCTTCCGGCCGGGAAAGTAGGGGCTGGTCGTAGTTTACCTTGTCTATTAAAGCCCTAGATTTTAAAAGAAAAGCTGTTGTTTCTGCGAGTAAGCCTAATACTGGTTTGATAAACAAGGGTTGAATTATTATGTTTTTCTCCTGAGAAGTTTGGTGAGTAGCTGACGTTTCGAGCGTTAGCCCCTCGTCGGGACAGGCTGGAAGGGCCAACATTCTAAACGTCACTTGTACAAGCCCTTCTGTCTGCCAACAAAAAGGAATATTCCGTATTCAAGCCAACTCAAATTTAAGTTCACTCGTTGCATGTCGGTACTATATATATAATGAAACGTGCTTTTTAAGATTAAAATATATGCGCCCGTTTCCTGCTCTCTTACACTAACTTTTTTTATCCATGATTGTTTTCAAACTTTATATTCGGCTCGCCCGAAATAAGTCACCGTCACCCTTGTACAGTTGAACCCTTCTTACTCAATATCCCCGCTAACTCGAAATTGATTTCCCCTTAGATTTGCCTCATATATTTAGTATAATTTCAACCACAATATGGCTATAACTCAAACCCCTATAACACGAAACCCCGCTAACTCGAAGCGATATTTACTTCCCTTCAAGTACTTTGCTTTTTAATTTTACTCTCGATAACTTGAAGCCGATTTGGGAATATATTTCCAACAAACACTAAAGTGAAATTTAGCGCCTTAAAAATTCTTAAAAGCAGTTACTTTATGGTACTTGTGGTTTTCATGCTTTTCAGTGTTTTGTTTTATTTTGTCGTTTTTATGCTCTTACACTGCTAGAAATCTTACAATGAAACATGTATAAGCATCAAACCACTTTAATCAAGTGTTTCTGGTCTTTTTGTTTAAAGCTCCTATAACTCGAAAACCCCGGTTACTCGAATTGATTTCAACTTCCCTTGGCAATTCGAATTTCCGGTGTTTAACAGCTGTATAAGCCAACTAAAACCCGTCTGTCTCTCCATTGGCCCTGTTAGAGCGCCCGTGACTGTAGATGCACCTTTTCTTACTGACGCTTCTCATGAGAAAGGTTCGTTTAATTTTAAAAACCCATTTCCAATTAATTAAATCGCATCAATTAACGCCCGCTTATTATAAATCAGTTAACATGTGAACACCGGGTGTGAACATTATTAATTAGTTTAAGAAACACATGATAAAACATAACCGACTCAAGAAATGGGAATTAAACTTGCAGTCAGGAAGGTAGGGATTCATTCACCTACTAAGTCAACAACTGTCTAAAAAATATGTATTTATATATATTTTTTTCTTTCCAAAAGCAGCTTTCTACTAGGGTAGTAATAAGACTTTTAATATATGTGAAAGATGCCCTGTAACCGACAGTATTAAAAGCAGAAATTTATGAAAGTTCTTTTATTTAGCTTTTCTAAAACGGATTTTTCAATAGGATTCTTTTTTGTTTTACCAATTTGCTCTTAAACTGTCTTAAACGTTATTTGATGTTTGGAGAAGTGTTTAACTCAACTGAGCAAACACAATTTTGCAAGGCAATTATTTCCTCGCAAGGCACTTGGAAAATTAATTCAACCAAAGCAATAAAGTCTTTTCGACATTGCTCATCAACACTTTGACTCAAAAATTATAAAGTCAGTAGAAGTGAAAGAACGACGAAAGAATTAAAGACATTTTTAAGTTTTGAGCTCAAATCGGTTTAAAACGCCAAAAGAGGTCACATGCGTTTTGAGCCTTTTTAGATGCGATGCCTCAGTTTCTTCCGAATCAAATATCTGCCAATAAATTTTGAAACTTAAATTATGATCTACAGTTGAATGCAATTTTTCGCACTGAGTTAGCAGACATATACAACCGGGTTTAAATTAAACTTTAAAAGCTTTTGCACCATACTGAACACGTTCAGTTCTGAGCGGGAGTGTCAACCATAAAAGATCCTTTGTTATTGGGTCAGCGTTTGAGGCAAAGAGCTTCTCTTTCTCAACCCTTTACCTTAATTCCGGCAAAAATACCATTCAAGCAAATCATGACTTTCAGCAAGACATTCTTTCTGATTTTCATCGCATTGCTTTTCTTACACGAATGCGAGCCTTGGCGCCGAAGGAGACGCCGTAGAGCGCCGCCGCCGTGTAGGCCGCGGGACTGCACCGTTTCGTCGTGGACGGGATGGGGGCCCTGTTCGCATCAGTGCGGAAACAGTGGAACTCAGGGTCGGACAAGAGCAATAACAAGTTACCAGACGTGCGGAGGGCGGTGTCCGTATCATTTATCGGAAGCCAGAGCTTGTAATCGTCACTGCCAGAATGGAGGGACTCCGCAGAACGGTTATTGTTCCTGTAGACCTGGCTTCACCGGAACATGTTGTCAGCAGGGTGAGTTGATAGACTCTTTTTGTATTAAGATTCTTTCAGTCTTAGAATCTTTTTTATAAGAACACTGAGACTGAAAAAAGCCAAAAATTAAGAATTTCTTTATGAACAGACCTCAAGCTGAATGTCTAGATAAAGCTTGGAAAACGATGGGAGAACCGTTACTAAGTATCGCAAGAGAGGCAGTGCGATTTCGCAATTCGCCAATTGATTTCTTGGTTAACGGGCAATAGCATTCGGTAGCAAAGTGCTTGGTACAAACTATGAACTGAATAAGACGTTGGCAATAGCCACAAATTCCATGAAACATCAAGTTCTAAGAACATTTGAGCGTACAAGATCGCAGGCAAGGGTACTCTAGTCGGACCAGTTGCAAATCTTTGCGAACTGTCGCGTTTTTATTCAATCACCGATATCCGGCATACTACATGTAGATACCAGCGATATTTTACACCAGTTGCCGCGATCAGCGAATTTGCTATCACGGCAAGTCAAACACTGGACGAATTTCACCAATGGGTGTACAAAAAGACCCACTAGTCATTGTACCCGCGGCGTAATGCCACAGTTGGTTCACGCATCGTTGAAGTCGTAATACTTACAAGACAAAAACGCAACGAACGTTTTTTTTACTTGGACTCTGTATCGGGAATTTGTTGAACTACAAAGGAATTTGTATGCATAAATTAGCGGTATTAGTTATTTAACAAATAATGTCGAAATTAAAACTGAGTTCTGTTTCTATTAACACCACTATGGAAATTGAGTTGGAAATTTCAAGAGTTAACGTAAAAACTTTGTTTATTTTCCAGCTGTATTCAAAGTGGTAGGTCCAATGCAGCCTGGGCTGGTTTAACTAGGCAAAACTAAGTAAAAAAACTAATACTAACAATGTTAAGAACAGATACAAGAAATAAAGGCTTAACTGAACTTAATACAATTTCTACAATCTGACTAGCCAACCCTATTTCGCCAGGGCTTTGCCTGATAAGTGGCTTCAAAAGTCCCCCCTCTATAAACCCGAAAGTAGTGACGTTGTTGTCATGAAACTTGAAGGTTAGTAGAACTTGAAAATTCCTAACTGGCCGCACTAGGTTACATATCCATATGACGGCAGCAATATGTTACGATAAATCATTTCTCTATAAAACAGTATTTTTACATGCCAAATGCAGTCAACTTTGCCCTGTATACTTTTAAGCTATTACGACAGGGTCTAAAATATAACAAACAAAAACCGGAAAGGAAAAAATCAAGAAAGTCAAAAATAAAGAATTCGCCAGATTTTACAATTTGCACTTTTTATGACCGCCTTCAATGACGTCACAGATCGACTGTATCTTGTTTCTAAAATCAATAGTGTTAAAGGTTATCAAAACTCTTGTTCTCTGGCATCACATTTCGATTATTAAATCTAAATAAGCAAAAAAGTCAAATTTAAGGAAAACATACCCTTTAAAATGCTGTTGTTATGGCAACATCCGACCATATAACCTGAGTTCTACCACATCGTTAAATTCCCGGTTAAATTTATGGTAAGTTCTCGATATGGAAGCATTATCTCAAATTGCTAACACAATGTTTCTTCAGATGTTAACGAGTGCACAACAACCCGCCCGTGCCAGCACATCTGTTCCAACACACATGGTAGCTACACATGCCAGTGTCACTCGTGCTACACGAAGGTTGGGACACGGTGCGAGTTGAGGCAGTGCAAGATCGACAATAGCTGTTATGCTAATGGCGTTGTCAATCCCAACAACTCTTGTCAGGTATGGCATCTCGGGAAGAGAATGGGGGGGAGGGGGGAAGATGTGGGCAAGGCGTACTCAGCCGTATGACTTAAGCTTTCCAACTGATTCGTTTGTAATTATCATGACCAAACAAGCTATAACTATTATCTTGGACAAATATACGGTAGTTCTTTTTATTATTATTATTTTTTTTTATTGTTTATAATCATAATAATAAGAACAATATAAATAATAATAAATTTTAATATTATTATTACTGTTATCATTGTTACTTTTACTGCCATGATTATTGAAGCTAGCAACAACTATAATTAGTTGTTGAAACTAGCAATAACAAATTGCAACTGAGTTAAAAATTCAGTTTTTTTAAAGATTTTGTTTCCAGCTTTTCTGGACATTGTCTTCCTTCTCCAATCCAGATGAGGTTTAATCTTTCATTTCCCACCAGATTTGCAACACAACGAACAGCGTCCATAGCTGGTCAGAACCACTAGCAGGTTTGTATAGGGAGAGTAGTACCAAATGTTAAAAATTAGTTACACAAATTTCTTTTCAAAAAGGTAATGCTTTATACGGGTGGTCAAACAACTTTTCCTTTTTCGCCGTTTTTACAATATTTCTAATCCAAGGTGTACTTAAGGGCTTGGTTTTCGATGTTGTTGATTGGTTGGTAACAGATGATAATAACCTCGCCTAGAGCTTTGTATCTTGTGTTTTCTGAACCTTGCACATTTTGCGCTAAATCAGAAAAAAACAACTAATAAATTAAACACACTCTCTTCACGTAGTGGACGGGAAGTGGGCCGCTTGGGGGAAATGGGACGAGTGCAGCAAGACCTGCGGGAGAGGGACTCAGAAGCGCCACCGCACTTGTACCAGTCCCCTTCTGTCGAAATGCGGCGGCAAATCGTGCTCTGGCCAAAGTGAAGAAACACGATCATGTAACGTGCTCTCTTGTCCTGGTGAGTAGTAACCTGCCACGCCCACTATGAGTAGCCTCCTCCCTCTTCTAAGGGTACTAATCCCCACCCCTACCTCCCCCTGTGAGTTCATACTTTCTCTGGTTTCAAACTAGCAATCATAAATACTCTGGTCATAAAATACTACTACTACTACTTCTATTACTATTACTTTTAATTCTGCCACTATTACTAATAACAACAACAACAATAATATTAATAATAATAATAATAATAAAAAGAAATTCAAAAATTCTTTTAGCGCTTCTTTCTAAGTTCAAGACGATTTACACCTTTCTCATTGTAGAATGTCTACCATTATTTTTTTAGTTTTCTTGGAAAGACATCCTCCACCCCAGATTCCTTAAAAACGCTATAGTTTGGTTTGGTTTGGATGCAACACTTTCATCACAGTTTCATCACTTTTGTAAAATGTTGTGTCGCTTTTTGTTGAATTATTGAGCATTTCTATTTCCTGTTTCAGCTGATTGTACAGCATTGCCAAGCGGAGCCTATCCGCATTATTCGAACTGCTCTAAGTACATCGAGTGTTCAGATGGAGGTCGCCAGGTCAAATGCTGTCCAGCAGGAAAGTACTTCAACCCTAAAAACGAACGGTGTGACTTGAAAGAGAACGTGCGCTGCGAGAACATGGAAGGTATGTCTTTCAACTCATTCGAAGAGTTCGGCGTAATATGTAGTTCTGATTTACTTTGGCAAATGAACATTCATCCAGCCATTCAGTCAATCTCTCATATTTCAGCTTGTGTAGTGCGAGTTTGAAGTTTTTGCGATATTGTCAGTGACTGTTGTAGCGAAGTCAGACAAACGCAATCAAGTGACTATAGAAAGGGTCATCTAGCGTTGCTCAGTATATGTACATAAAAAGGAATGACAAGAAATGTCTTTATAATGCCAAATATCTGACTGGTGTCCTTTTATTTATATGTAATAAGTTTGTCTTTTGTAAAATGTTTTTTATTTACTCTAAAGTGTGTGAATTAAGCACAGGCAAACAAACAAAGAAACAAAAACTGTACATCTGATGTAACAAACTGGCGATAGTAATGCTTGGGTACATTATTAACTCGGTTAGGCGTTGAAAAGAGCCTTCATACAGTGGAAGAGCTTTTCTTTAATTCCAAATACAGTCGACTCCGGATACTCGAACCTTCAGGTGAAATAGCAAAAAGTTTTTCGAGTTATCGAGGGTAAAATAATGTAGAAAATGATCTGAACGGAAATGACAATTAATTCGAGTTAGCAGGAGGTTCGAGCTAGCGAGAGTTTGATATATCGAGAGTGTAACATCAAGAGCACTTTCGACAACATTTTGACTCGGATCCCGAAAAACGTTATAAACGTTCAGCCTCAGCCATAAAAAATTAGAGGTTATCAGTATGTAAAACGAATGTGGAAGTGCGACATTCGGCTGTCAAAAGCTGAAAAAATCATCCTTTTTATTAAACAGATTGTCTTGTTCTTCTCAACTGCAGAGCGTTTCGTGCCTATTGGATGTTTTGAAGACAGATTTGACGCCAGAGCGTTCACGAAAATCGTCGCCAACCTACGACAGGATATCGATTGGCACAAGCTAAATGAAACCATAAATGAATGCGCCAGAAAAGTCCAAGAAAAATGTGGTTGGACGTACTTTGGCGTGCAGTTCTGGGGCGAGTGCTGGAGCAGCCCGGGCGATGGCCACGGATACAGAAGACACGGGGCTTCAAGCGAATGCCATCATGGAGTTGGTAGCGGTTTTACCAACTATGTCTACAAGCTGGTTGAATAAAAGAAATTACTAGGCTATAACGAGACTGTTCATGCAGCGAACCTGCTTTGAGAGTGGGCCCTTCGAGTCTTGTTTCGTGCGATATCTACTTAGTAACGATGTTACCTCTAACTAATGATTTGATTGTGTAATGATCTGGGAAAAAAACAAAAAGGTATTGTGGCAGCAAATAAATCTCTCAACTAATTTTACTGGTGTTGTTCAAGAGTGTTGTTATAATGTTTATAATAAGGAATTTAGCTAAATTCACATGTCTTCAAGTAGTTCTCTGAGGTTTAAATAGTAACGTTGTGATTACCACGACAGAAGGGGACTGTGGGATACATTAAAGACCAAACCAGTTAAATGCTAGCCGTGTTTGATGGCGTAAGATGGACCTAGTACCTATGGACAGGGCCGGGGAAGCGATGCTGGTACGCGGGGGGAGGGGGCGGGGCACATGATAGTATTATCTTATAATTGTGTATTATATGTGTGTGTGCGTACATAAACACTCACACACACAAAACACACACACACATACCTTCCTACCTACCTGTATAACCTACCTACATATCTAAAAAAACATTTTGTCCAATAATTAATTTTTGATGATTTTGTATCGGACTGTACTAAATATCTTTAAAAATGTTTGCAATAGGCATAGCTAACTCTACTTTTTGAGTTTGAGCACTCTGGCATACAGAAGTTCAGTCTCAAAACCCTTCTCCGAGCTGCACCGATGAGTACTCTACTATCTGCAGATCGAGTAACTGAAAACCAGTTACTGCTTGGGTGTTTTTTTCAGGTTCCTGCAGCTAGAACCTCAAAAAGTTAGTCTTTATTTTTGAAAACTTTTCAAGATACGAATTTTGAAAAATAAGACCAACTTTGTTCAATCTTTTATGCAAACGTTTTAGTACGGGGCAACTTAGTTATGTCACTTATTTAACAAGTCACATCGTCTCATGTGCTCGTTTTCGCGTTGGCCATCTTGGAAACTAAGTACAGCTGTTTCTAAAAGAGGTAAGAGCACTTGTTTTTATTTTTTGAAATACAAAAACACTAATTCTTACAACTCATTTTCATTATAAATTGATGAACACTTTACTTTGCGTGGATTATTGATAACATCGACTCGTTTTTCGTCAGAGAATCAAGCGTTTAGACATTTACATTCGATGATAGATTTGTTGATTATTTTCCTCGGATAGGATTACACAAAACATCAAAGGAACTATTAAAAAAACTTAGCAACTTATACCAATGACTTGTAAAATTACACAACAACTACCATGAAATTAAGTGATAATACTTTCCCACGAAGGGGATATTTGATCTGATTTGACCAAATTTTGGGGATCCATGGTGGGATTCTGACAAAAATTCTTCTGAAAAGCAAAAGCCACACATATGCCCGGGGTCCCTCGGGCTTAACATTGATAAATGTCGTACTCCTGCTCTATCATGCAACAATAATTTTGGTAGAAAACAACGAAAATGTTATACGAGTCCCTTCTACGTGCAAAACAGTCTTTAAACCGTGACCATGAAAAATAGTTGTGTGTTTTGAACAAAATTAAAGACCTTTCAAGACTTCAAGGATACATTTGGATTGATGAAACGGTGAAACTAAGGGTTTACGTAGTTTATAACAACGTCTTTTACTCAAAAGTTGTATTTGGCTGGTTAGTTTGTATTTTTTAAAAACCAATCTCTCGTTTTGGCATTGCTATGTTCAAGTTTTCGAGTTTTCTTCTTATTGATTTTGTATTGTGTTGTTTATTTAATGTAGTTATATTTCTGTGTAAATGTATGCATCTTACATAATTGAGGTTTTCTTGGCCCAACTTTTACAAAAGTATTTACCACTTAAATGGCACCCGACTGTATCTTAGCTCTTTTTAGTTATTTCGTGTGCCCCATCACCTGAATTAAGGCTAAATTCTTCATCTAAAAATTAACCCTCTCCGTTTCACCTTGTTGAAGCCACCAAAGCACATCCTCGTCTCTAGAAAGGTGCGTACTTGATATAAGGAGGGCTTGGGAGATTTTCAGCCTTACTGTAGACCGCGCACATCTTAAAAGGGCATGGGTCCTGACGCCACGCGTAACGGATTCCCGCCAGTTGGGTGGACTCGGGGCAAGCACAAAGGACTGTTACGGTGTAGAACGAACTGCTCACAATCTGCGCATCGACCCACACTGCATCTTGGGTAGAGGTCGAGCCCGTGCAATACACCTTGATAAAAATGGAGAAAAGTTGACGTACTTTGACAGAGAAAAGAAAAACTTTAATACTTTAGAGAGAAAAGTAGGGCTAAGTTTAGACGTACAGTGCTGAAGTCGAGCCGAACCTAATTGCAATACTAAAGTTCAAATTAAGCAAGGCGATGGTACGGCTTTGATATAAACGTCGGACTTAAATGAAACTCTAGCGCACTTCTTTCGCTTTGGTCAGCGTAAATGCCAGTAAGCATCAACATAATTTGAAAAAAAGTGCGACGGCTGTCTTTCCGTAGAAAAATTTTGCGCCTCAAGAATCTAAAGAAAACAAGAGGAAAACAGCAAGCTGAGCAGCAATAAAATATGAACTTTTTGATGAGAAACGGCAACTGCTTTCGATTGTCTCCACTGTTAATTGTCTGTTGTTATCAGGTCCAAAGCAGACGCAGCTGTTGTTCATCATTGCTGACGTTTTGCGCAAAAATACCATGTGGTTCGAGTTGGTTTGGAAAACAAACTCAGAAGCTCGATTCCACAAAACTTTCCGAGTATAACGGGCATCATTTTCTTCGCCCGATTTATTCGATGCCAACGCAAGCAAGTTTCAACAAACTGATCATGAACCCTTGTTGTCTCGCCACAGTGCTGCACATACTCTTTACAAACACCGCCCCAAATGTATGAGAATCATACATTATAACAATGTATGCATTTTTTCGGAATGATTGTAGCGCGACGACTGATTCACAGCCGTGCCAGAGTCGAATTTAATGGTGCAGTCGAACTCAACACAAGTGTTGGATTCAGACGTCGTGCCAGGGTCGAACTTTTACCTTTGTATCAGTGAGTTCCGCTGGACTTTAGCACGAAGTCTGAACCTAGCCTTAGTTAACACGTTTGGGCTGAAAAAAAAGAACATATTTGACAGACAAAAGGAAAACTACGGAAGACTAGTTCTGAAAAATCAGTCTTCTCCGACGAAACGTCAGCTACACACTAAACCCCGCAGGAAAAACACACCATATCAACCTTTGTTGACCAAACCAAATAGAAGGAAAACTAGTTGACAGAGCTAGAAATGGCCGTATACTGCTATAGCCTCGCACATTTTTTTTATTCCGCAAGAGCGATCCACCACAAGAACAATGAAGTTCAGAGTTGTCAAGTTTTTAACCTCAACAAATGAAGCACGATCCAAACTATAGTCTTCTGCACAAAATACTATATCCCTTGGTTCTTGGATTTAGAATACTAAAGGTAACTATATGGTTACTTCCATCAAAAAGGAGGCATCCTTTAAATTTCCATTATGCGTTCAAATTTCTGAAATAGAAGAACATTGAGCCTTGGCCAAAGTTATCGGGTTCCTCCACATAAAAAACGTGGGTAGGTGATTGGTATGCATTTGGTCCATACATGCTTTGCACCCGTCTTGCTTAGTTACCGCGCCTAATCTGTGCCTTGGTTACAATTTTCAGTGACGTCACAGAAATGCACTCTCACGGACGTTAGTTTTGGTGACGTACCAGAAAATGCTCATAACCAATCCCTAAACGGTCACAACTGGCCAGAAGAGAAGCCCAACAGGGACTAGTCTAGTACCGTCTTCCAACTAGCAAGAAATTTTAAATTTTAAGTTTATAAATCTTAAAAGACGCCTCACCTCAAACCCTTTCCTCGTCCTGATCTCCACACCGCCTTCACCAACACTGGAATAAATGATATCAATTTCAGCCTGATTTTCCCTATGCCGGCTTGCGATCTTCACTCCGGCCACCAGGGGCCCGGTATAGTACACATGTTCCTCATACGACACCCCCCTGGCCGCCAGAGCCAACCGCTGCCCCACGTCCTGTTTGTCATTGGGGTGGATACTACCCCATGGGGAGGAAGCGTTTCCCAGGTCCATCGCCACGGCCATGAACACGTTCTTCATCTGGAAGTTAGGCACGTAGCCATAGTTGGTGGTCTGGGCCCAGCGGATGACGGGAAAGCCACCAATTACTGTTGGGTCGTCACCATAACTCGACAGCTGGGGGGATAGAAAACCGTTTCAATGTATGAACGTGACATATTTCAATTTTGAATGATAGCTTTTTTTCACCAATTAGCAAAGTGTTGTTGTTTTGTCGCGGATGCCAAAAAATTGACGGATGACTCAGTCAGAAGAAAAGAAACTTAGATATTTTCTGGTATAGATGTTTAGGACGTACACACAAGATCTACTGACCGATGTAAGTCACACACAGTGAAGATGGATAACCGACATGGAAACCATCACGAAGCAAGTGTGAAAAAGAAGGTGGGTGTGGCTAAACCACGTGCTACGGTTAAAGTACGACATCAACTACGTTGGTATCTGAAGGCAGAAGGCTTGTAATTATTTCAATATATGTTTTTGAAATCATACTTCAATATCACTGTGCTTGTTCATCTTTCCTGGATGTTTTAAAATATGAACACACATGTTTGAGCTAAATATTATTTCTCTGCAATTAGTTTAAGCATGTGTATTCATGTATCTATATAGTCAAAAACACAAGTTTTCGGAACACTGGTCGGGCAATTTTTGGACACCATTGGAAACTGCCAAAAGTTTTCAGAAAACTTTCCGTAAGCTTAAAAAACTAGTGTCGTAATACTTCTCAAAAAGCTATTGACAGTTTTGAGAATTTTGGAAACCTTCCGAAATCGAATACTGGTATCTGAAGGCAGAAGGCTTGTAATTATTTCAATATATGTTTTTGAAATTATACTTCGATATCACTGTGCTTGTTCATCTTTCTTGGATGTTTTAAAGTATGAACACACATGTTTGAGCTAAACATTTTTTCTCTGCAATTAGTTTAAACATGTGTATTCATGTATCTATATAGTCAAAAACACAAGTTTTCGGAACACTGGTCGGGCAATTTTTGGACACCACTGGAAACTGCCAAAAGTTTTCAGAAAACTTTCCGTAAGCTTAAAAAAACTAGTGTCGTAATACTTCTCAAAAAGCTATTGACAGTTTTGAAAATTTCGGAAACCTTCCGAAATCGAATACTCAGTAAGGGGATGGTGCAATTTATCCCACTCTGGGCCCTTAGAATTTTTCGAAAATTGTTAGTGGTTTCCAGTAAAAAGGTTGTGTCGAAATTAAAAAATTCCGTTAAATTTGACTTTTACTTTTCACAGTCTTTGATCAAGCATATAGTTGAGTAGCTCACTTTGTAGACTTTCAATCAGCTTATGTAACCCCCTTCAAAACTGCCCGAATTTTTTCAAACTATTCCCAAAGAGATAAATTTGTGTCTGTACTTTTCATAGCATACGAAATATTATCTGAATTTTTTGTTTCTTTTACTACACAAAAATAGTATCCCAACAGAACTCTTTATGAACTAGATACATGGTTCGCACTGACAAACAATAACAAAATTTCAGGAGTTTTCCAGGAGTTTTTCAGGGTAGAAAATATATTTTTCCAGGACTCAACCCCAAATTCTCCCTCGGCAAAAACAAAACGATGTCAAGTAATTTCAATACCAGTTTCTGCCACAATAGTAGCAACTGGTATATTAACGCATTGTCTCATTTTATATGTAGCAATTCAGTGTAATTTTCAGTTCATGAAGACCTTTATAATTGTATACCATCCTGAGTGCAGTCTGAGAAACACAGTATCAGTCTACCTTTTCCAGGTATTACATCCATGTAACAGTGAAAAATACTCGACAGTTTTTCTTAATAAAAATTTGCATGCAAGCAATATGAAACAAGGAAAATCGAAGTAACTCAACCACATCAGAACCAAAAAGTTATGAGGGGCAAGTGACTGATTAACCACGCCACCAAAACAATTGTTTTGAAGCAAAATGGACCAAAATCACCGGAAAAAAAATTCCTGAAATTGAGTCTACTGACATAAAATGGAAAAAGTACAATCGAAAGATGCTTCTGCAGGTTTTGGTTTGTTTATAAAACTGTTGATAATCTTTCAAAAAATTCCAGGAGTTTTCCAGGAATACAGGGAATTAAGTCATCTGCTTTTCCAGGAGTTTTCCAGGGCCCTGGAATAAAACTTCCAAATTCTAGGAGTTTTCCAGGAATTCCAGGAGTAGTGGGAATGATTCAAACCCAAGAGTTTATCAACCACAAGAAGGGATACAACAACAAGAAAAGAAAAAAAAACAAAACAAAAAAAACCAGTTCTATTATCTCTTGATTGTAGTCACTAGCAAAGCAGACCTTCCGTTTTCTTGGCCCGGTTGTTTCACAGTCGATCAAATTAAACAGCAGGCAGAGGGAAACTCTACATCAAGTTGTCATACAGGAGTATGTAATTCGATGTCGAAGCGGCATTCCCGGAAAATTCAGTTGCAAATTACATAAACCCGAAACTGGAAGTGTCAACCAAAAATTAGTCTGAGGAAGCAAACCAAGTCTGACTCAACGCCAACCGTGGCCAGCAGGTGAGTCGTTTCCATTTTGTTTAAGACGTTATTTAATTTAAAACCTCGTTCAGTGTTTGGCGACACAATCACAGAAAAGCCTCCAAGAGATGTTTTGTTGATGAAAAAGGCAGAATGTAATAACCACATCAACTATGTTAGTTGTGCACGTGACGATTATTAGCCTACGAAACTGACTTAAAAGTCATTATAAATAATATTTATAATCACTTTGTATGACTGTGTTAGACTGAACATAACAAAAAGCAGTTTAAAATTAAGTTCGGAGCCATTTCACTCGCAGCTGGAAAGATAAAGCAGTACAACAGAAAGCAAATAAAAGTGAATGTTAGAGCCAGCTAACTCAACAGGTACCTTCAGCTTAACTGTTTATATGTGCGAATAATCATCAAGGTTTTGATTTAGCTTGTCGGCACTAGCCCACGAAATCGATTCTATTTCTAAAGACAGCATAACGAAAAGCGAATGAAAACGAAACTTAGAGCCAGCTGATTAGACAAATTCCTTTCATATGTTCACATACACCGGATCATTGCGCTGGTTCAGTTCGGCATCAGCCCGAAACTGACTTTAAAATTATTTTCATTACAAAGGCAGTTTAACAAAAAGCAGATGAAAACGAAAATCTGGCCTAGCTGATTCGACAAACTCCTTCCGTCCGTTGCGAAACTGCACGTTGCTTAAACTAAATAGCATTCAAAGTTTTTTTTCCGGGAAAAAAAGCTATAAATGAGAGATATATTATCCATTCTAAAGACTCCGTCAAGTCACAACCGAACAGCGCCTTTCAAAAACAAATACCAACAAGTTAAGCAGGTGAGTAAAAATGGCTCCCTTTTCAAACTCTAGTTAAAGTAAAGATTCTGGGTGCCAAATATATCATCGGAATTTTCCTTTGAATCAACTACGATTATTTATTCCCAATTTAAAGATGGCCAACTGGAAAATTCTGTCTCATGTTCTACGACTTTGGCAAACGCAATTAAAAAGCCATGCAACCCGAAACTCCTCGTGCATGCCTGTCTTTTCCAAGACAATAAAGCCGTCCGATTTTCGCCAAAAGTACTAAATTTAAAGTTTCAAGGCAACGGGGTCGGTTTCGTGGCCTTCTCGAACGGAGTTTATAGTCAGGCGTCTTGTCTTGCCGTTTGGAGGCCGACAAAGATTTTTGGTCAGATACAATACTTCCAGTTGCATACCAATAACCATTAGCCGAATGCGGCGACGCTACATTACATTAAGAAATCTTTGGAAATCCATGCAAATATTCAGAAAAGCTCCAGATATCTGATAACATCTGATAAATCTCTGGATATGTTTGAGAAACCAATAGAAATTCTCGGTATATCTTTGGAATAGGGCGATGTCTGTTGTTCATTTATTACTGAAAAGACACGAAACCTTCTTAACCCTATTCCACCTGGGGGGGGGCGGAAAGTGCCCGCGCCGATTTCAACTTTCGAGAACTTCCTTAATATTGAAGTAATACCAACCAAATT
>JAOBRG010273981.1:0-16188 GCA_027574985.1 Umimayanthus nakama | reverse complement strand
AGAAATAAACTTAACCCACCCCCCCCCCCCCCCCTCCTCTACACCCCCCCACTTCAATCTCAAAATTGCTCCGAGGTTGCTGGAACAGGCGATTTTCAGGATCCACTTTTCCACTCTCTGAGCTTCTGGGCTAGTCTTTCCAGCGTACTGTCGTCCTGTGATATCGAAAAGAAGAACGAAACTTTTATAGTTTATTGATTTCACACTTAGTAGAAAGTACTAATGTCACAGTTTCGCAACTATGCAAAGCTTTGTCCTAAACCCTAGCAAAGAGGGAATGAAAACAAGTAAAGTACACTGATAAAAATTGAAGGGCAAGGAGCAGGAGAAAACTTAAAAGAAACGGAGTTTAGCTAAACATAATCGCGTAACGTCCTCGTGTATGTATCAGACTACCGTCCATTTGTTTACATGTAAAATATTTATGTAATACATGTACATTTATCTACTATAAAATGTCCCGTCTTTTGTTTACTGTAAACCAATAGACCATTCTGCTAAAGCAAAATTTTTGCTAGATCCATTCCCTTGTGGGGGATAAAAGTCATTACTCGGTCAAATTTATCTCATTTATTCAACAAAAACATTACACTTGGCCCCCACGAAGGAAATGAATCTAGCAAGAATGTGGATCAGCAAAACGGTCTGTTACGTAGAATTGGTAAATGAATAAACAAACTGAAACTATTAAGCAACCTAGGCACCAAGACTGACAGTAATAAACTCGCCGTAACTGCTGGATTCAAACAATACTCCCTTTGGTTCTTGAGACAGATGATTTTTGAACTAAAAGTATTTGTAGAAAGTTTGAGCACGATGAATAGTAAAATCGGGTTCAAACTCTGATTGGTCAATAACAGACCATTATTAACATATACCAAAGCAAATAGCAGTGCTTGCATGAATAAGCACAGACTTTGCTAAAAATTTCTGTGTTTGTATTTATGTAAAGTTTGTTTATTATCATACTTCTATTCACTGTTTTAGTACACGACAACGCAATTATTTTCCTTAGTGTCGGTGAGCAGCAACGACTCGTTGAATAATTACCTGCGCTACTCACCTCCACTTCAGAGATCGACTGCTCATTACAATGTTCACCTTTTTCCCTTCATAAATGAAAGGCCAGGCAGGACGCAAAAGGCCAAGCAATTGGCGCGTGGAAAAGTGTACGCGTTTGCAGAATAACTTATTTCTAAAATTGCTATTTACTTATTGCTTTTTAAACTAAAAAGTCAGTTCTGCTTATTAGATGCCCAACACAAGTCAATTCTACAGCGGGAAATATTTTTTCCCCTTTATTTCGTCTTGGTGCAAGGGTTCAGGGGGAACAACTCATTGAGTCCAATTTTCAGGCTTAATTACGTCAAAATCGCCGGTGTCTCTGTTGTAATTTAGAAAAAAAAATTCTTAAAGACAAAGTGTTGTACTTGTTGAAGATTTACAAATATTTTGAAAACTTTTGGAGCTTAGTTGGGACAAAAAAAATAGAGGGGTTGGAGGGGGAATAGTTTTGTTAATTTGAAGGAATTTTTAGTTTTTGAGGAATTTAGGTAAAATTAAAATTGATTTTTTGAGTTAAACGAACAATAGCCAGCTCGTTTGGTCTTCGACGGATGGCACTTGCGCGCTTAGGGGAAGCGTTTGCTGCGTTTTTTTTACTTTTTTTACTTTTTAAACACCCACTCCAAACCCCCTAGTCACCACCAAAACCTAAGGTGTTCCTCCCTTAAAGAAAGCGAGGGGAAGACAAGAGGACGAAGGATTTGACCCTTCTCCAAGCATGATCTTGGATGTTCCTCAACAGATTAGTCTAGAAGCAAGCAAAGGGAACACCAGCTAGATTACCTTTATGAAGCAGCACCTGATAAACGAACTGCCCATAGTCTTGTGTTCTGGACCGTAGAACGCCGACGGCGGAATAGCAGTGATATTCTGTTAATTAAAGGGACAAAGTACTGTAACTGGAAGAACTCCTTTATTGTACCCTAGAATAAAGGATATTGAATAAGCTATTTTGCTAATGCAAAGTTTTGCTAGATTCATTACCTTGTGGGGGCTAAAAGTCATTACTCGATCAAACTTTGGTTCATTAACTCAACAAAAACATCGCATTTAGCCCCCACGAAAGAAAGGATCTAGTAAAATTATGGATAAGCAAAATGGTCTATTAGCACATTTCCTTTGGCATGTAATTAGTGTGCATGACCGAATAATTAATTTATAAGGTTACAAGCATCACTTTAAGTAACGACTGTTGTCATTGTCACAAATATACAAAAAAAGCGAGATGATTCGATTTTCAACGTTTTGCTTGTATACTGACTTCCTTTTGTATGCCAAACATAACATGCCATTCAATTTGTGTGCATGACCAAAAAATTAAATTACTAGCAACAAACATCACTTAATTAGTGACTGTTTTCATGGTAACAAATATACAAAAATGCAAGATGGTTGGGTTTTCGATCAGGTTTTGCTTTATACTGAGAAAACTCGCAAAATCGAAAGTTTGACAGCAAAATCAAATTTTCGTCTGGCGTGATAGCTTCATCAATGCTGACGTCACTTAATTAGTATCAGAAGAAGGAACAGTTGTGCAAAAGCATTTGGCAATTGCTCAAGGTGTAAAATTTTAGACCAAAAAATAAGAGAGGAAGGTTCAACGAACTCCCACTCCTTCCAGTTACGAATTGCAATTAAATTTTTTGTAGCTTACTTTGTTACTAGCGTAACTGTCAGTTAAAAAGTTCGTTCGATCGATCGATGGTCTACTTTACGGAAAAACGTGATTTCACAAATGCTTTAAGCTTTTCGCAATTTTTTTTCTTCTTAGCTTTCACAAATATTTTAACTGGGACTCTAGATGGTTATCTTTCTCTCTTTGCCCTTTTTGCTATACGACTGGTAGCTCCATCAAACTTACTAACATTATTGTGAATATTAAATAGCAATATTACTGAAACATGCAAGACGTCTATCATCTTATGAAAGCAGTTTCTCTTACTAGATGGAATTTCACACGTCCTGTCGTTACTGATTGTGAGACAAACGTGACACTTACACAAAGAAAGCAATACCTTTTCTTTTGTCAGCCATCGTACAAACTTGTAGTCGTAAGGATCGTCGCTTGGATCGTAAGTATCCAGATTAACAGCTGCATGAAAATGCAAAATGCTAACATCAAAACCTTTCAATAGTTTAAGCTCTGGAAGGGATGCAATGACTTTGGACTACCGTAATACCACTATTAATGTAAATCTCTATAAAGTCCTTTCTCTCCTAAGCCCACCCCTCTCCCCTCCCTCCCTCACCATAATCTTTTCAGGTATCTAAATTTGTAATATACCACCTCTTTTCAAGCTCCTTAAAAAAGATAAGTATGTATAAGTTACAGTACTTACGGTCAGTAGACTCGCAAACGTACATTACAAATTTATACAGCAAGAAGTGCACAAAGTTTGACATTTTGAGTTCTGTTTTAAAGTGTCTACTACCAACTTTCACTGACACAAGTCATCGTTTGGACCGGGTCAGGATCACTTCCCTTTTCTAAAGGGCGGCCTATTTGCCTTATGAGAGGGATGGGGGTGGGGGTGAGGGTGGGGGTAAAAAGATCTTGAAAAAAATTCCTGAAGTGCCCTATAGCAAGGGAAGAAATTCAAGCTCGGAAAATTCTATACCATGTACCGCTTTTAGACTAGAAAAACTATCTGCCTTGTTCATCTTCCAACCAACACCACCATCCCCACCCCTCTCAGACGTCAAATTGTCTGCCACTATTACACTCCTTCAATCCATAAGGCCCAAAACTAACCCATGAGCATCTTTGCCAAAAGCTGAATAATCAGGGAACGGAATAGGGCAATCTTTCTGTACACGTTTTCTCCATCACTCATCAGACGATAAAGTTTTCACAGGGCAAAGCATAAATAGATAAGCCATTCCGCCACGTCGTATGTATTTAAACCAACACACCTAAGTGAAACTTTGCTAACATTCAAAGCAAATGTAGGACATTAGTTTGTCACTCACAAGTCAAGAATCGCATATATTTTGTTACAAGTTTTTCAAACAACAATAAAGGTTGATCAGATTGGTTTTCGAATATACTTTCAATATTTAAATTGGCAATTTTTTTAATATTATTTCGTTCATGTCTTTATCGAACAAAAATTAAAGTTTTCCTATAAAACCAAATGTAAACAACTGACGTCAATTGCAACAAAATTCTGGAGAGAAAAAATCTTTAAGAAAGTGGAGAACCGTAGTCGTAAGCGTAAGCAAGTTTACTTTGTTTAAGTGAAAGCCGTTGGGTATTTAAATAGACACCGTTTAAAACTTTTTAAAAAAAGGAAAGATCGAAACTTTTCCTTACATTAACAACATTCGAAAAATTAACCTGGATTACTAAGGTGGTTCGTTCGAAGCCATGCAAAGTCAACCTGCTGGGACCAACGTTTTCCTTAGTTTCAAACACTGGCGGTTTTTCTTACCTATTTTCGAGGTATCTGCCATCATGAAGTAGCCCCCTTGCGGTATTGTTGGAACAAAGCCAACTTCGGAAAGGAGATTTGCCATGAAGTCTCTCTTCTTCTCCATTTCTTTTGGGAACGATTTGAAGTAACACTTGTCACTGTCCAACTGTGCTGTTTCGTTTTCCAAAGCTATGGCCATAGCTTCCTTTTAACAAGATTGTATAAGTTGGTTTCATTATCAGGGGTGCAAGAACAGGCATGGGTCCGACAAAATGGAGATAGGCTAGTCGTCGTTTCAACAAAATAATTTATGTGCAAGTTAGCGATTGTATCAGTAGGTTTTTTGGCCATATTTCGCTTAAATCACAAAACCATTGTCAGGCGAACAAGCTTTTACGCAGGAGTACACAGCTAAACAAAAGAGAACTGTGAGAAAATGTTTGAACATAAATAGTAAAGCATATGATATATACTGGCTTTGTTTTTACTTGATTGTTTGAGATACTAGTAGTATGTTAAGGTTTAGCTTTCTGTAAGGACTAGTTTAGTTATGTTGTACTTTAGACTAAGCATCCCACGACAAGAACGGGTATGTCAAGTTTGGTAAAGGAAACAAATGTTAAGTAGCTCTTCGTTCTAGGCTTTACTAAAACTTCTACCAAACAAAGCCCCACCGCCTAATATTTTTACTAGAAAACGAAACTATAGAATAAGAAGGCTCTATTTAAAAGAAACATATAGTAACAGGTTGTAAAAGGAAACATTTGCAATCGCTCTTAACTAGAAAACATCCAGGAACAGGGAACATACGGCAGGAATACGTAATGACGAGGAGCAGGAAACATCCGGCAGGAATACGTCAGTAATGACGAGGAGCAGGAAACATCCGGTAGAAAAAACATCCAGGAAAATGAATGTCAAGGAATACGAAAAATCCAGAAGTAGAAAACGTCAAGGAGTAGGACTATCGAAGAACAAGAAACATCCAGGAATAGAAGACATCATGGAGTAGAAAATATTGAAGAATAGGGCGCGTCTATCAGGAACAAGAAGCATCCAGAGTAGGAGATGTCGAGGGATATGAAACATCAAGGGATAGAAAACCTCCTGGAGTGGGAAATATCGAGAAAACAGAAAACATCCAGGAAGTTAAAAAACATTCAGTTGTAGGAATTATCAAGGAGTAGAAAACATCCAAGAATAGAAATCATCTAGGAATCGGAGTTATCAAGGAATAGGATAAGTTCGGGAGTAGGAAATAATGAGGAATCGGAGACATCCGGCAAAAATAGAAAAATCCGGGACTAGGGAAAATCAAATAGTAACATCAAAGAATAGAAAACATCCAAAAAAAGAAATTAATAAGGATAAAAAAACATCAGTCAGAAACAGGAACGTCCAGCAGGATTGAGAAAAATTTGGGCAGAGGGAACATCCAGCAGGAGTAGGAAGCAACGAGGAAAAGAGACATCCAGCAGGAAAGGAAACATCCAGCAATGGGAAACACCCAGCAGAAATAGGAAACAACGTAGAAGAGGAAACGTCCAATAGGAATAGGAAACATCCAACAGGAACAGGACAGTCACGTAGATAACACTTTAAATGGAAAATTAAATCTTCCGTTTTGGGAAACATCCAGTAGAAATAGTAAACATTGAGCAGGAATAGGAAACATCCAGGAAATGGAAACATCCGAAAGCAATAGGAAACATTGTTCAAATGACAAGGTTCAACTAAACACAAAATGGCGAATAAAGATTTTACTAATGTATTATATAGAAGAAATAACACAGTGATGCAAAGATATGATCATATTTTCGATTTTACCAAGGAGCGCGACATAAAATAAAAAATAAATTTCAACTCTTCAAGCTGCCATGCAATTTTCAACTTTACCTTATAGACAGAACACAAGTCTTAAAAATCTTCAGAAGATGATCTTTAGAAATCGTCAAAAAGAATTTGAAAAAGCTTTTGGCGATTCTTGGATAAGCTTTGAAAACTTTCGAAAACATACTAGTTTCAAATTTTGAGAAAAAAAATTCAACACAATCATTATAAAAATCGAGAAGTCTCTCTCCATCTATCCCTCTCTAGGATAGGGAAAATAAAATACTTATATCCCGGATGTAGTTGTTTATGAACGTCGTCAGTGTATCAATTTCCAAGTAACACACGTGCATCTATATACTAGGAGTTCCCAGTGGCAAGTGTAGTGCTGCCGAATGGTGAAACGATTGGTGGGGTTTAGTGTTTGGGAACACTGCATGATTTGGTGTTTGCATTTTTCAGCAATGAATTCACAAGTTGTATTCAGCTGGTTGTGAAAAACGTCTATTGTCAAGTCTGATAGGCATATCACACATTTACTCTATTTGTACAAATCGTACAAATGGGAGTGTAACAATGTTTTTTCGATAGCAGAGAATTCAACAAATAGTCCGCAAAGGATTGACGATTCAGGAACAACCAACATTTAAGTTTGGTAGGCCAAATTCATTTCTAGAGTGAGAATCGAAGAAATAGATATTCGAGCCCATATCTTTAATTAAGGACATCGTATATCCCTCTAGAATTACATTAGCACATTCATTGCTTGTGAAAGTATTGTCCAGAGCCGAACAAAAGCTATAGTATGGAGCCTCGACCAAGTCTCTGCTTTCGATGGGTCCTTGAAAATAGTTCTGGTATTTGATATAAAATGTTTGGTTTTCATTTCGGTTGTGATGAGATTCGCTTCGAATCATATTTGCACAGCCTTTTGGCACATTGCCTGCTAGTTCAATAAATTGCTTCACCACACTGGGTGTGTTTGGCTCACTGGCCGCCATCACGTAGTTTGAAAATTCCACAACTTCGTGCTTCAATCTCGTGCACCTCGCAATGAAGACCCACACTGTAAAACTCCGAGACCTCACATTGAATACCCACGCACGCGCACCAAATTACTTCGAGCCCAGGGTTTCTTGCGCAAGCGGAAAAATGAAAGCTATGCAAAAAATTCGGCGTCGAGACAGACAATCGAATAACGACCAAAAATCTTCAATAATCTCAACGAATTTCGGTTGTTTTTAGTTCAACTGCGCCCATAAACACGGGAAAACCCGTAAACTACATCTTTTCAGCGTTAAAAGGGCCTTCTTTGCGAGAAAACGTTGCAAAATTTGGTGCAAAGCTTGTGCAAAAGGAGTCGAGCGGATGGGGACAGACAACTTCGTTGATCTCTGCACCCAACAGTTACTGTATGTAAACAAAAATAGTGTTGCTGCCATCGCTACGCTCGGCAGCAAATATAGGGGGAAATCACTTAGTTCACCTGTAGTGGCGTGTTAACGGTAAAGCTGGTGTTACAGCGGTACGTTTGAATGTTGTCAATCAGTTCCTGAGGGCCGACTGTCCAGCCAACCTAAGGAATGAATGTTTTAAATTAGGGAAGGTACGTCTTTTTGTTGAGAGAGGGTTGGGGTTTGCAGGGACTGGAGCTTGAGAAGGAAGTCAGTACGATTCTGGCAATTTGGAGAGGGTCGAACCTGTTAAGTTTGCAATCCTGGTTGAGTCACTCTTTCAAACCAGGAAAAAATTGGTTGCCTCCCATCTGTGTGCCTCGATGTTTTAATCCATAAATCTTCATCTCGTGCCGCTCCAATGATTGTCAAAATGTAAACACGAATGGCTGTGTCATGTCCAGGGCACGGATAGTTGCGAGTTTAAAACAAATGGAGTTGCTGATGACATTTGACATTTAGGTTGACATACTATTACTCGATAAATTCATGCTCATTCAAGTTGTAATACGGACAAAATAAAATCGCGATCACTCAATAACTTACTTTACTGACAATTGTCTGCCGAGTGGCTGATAATCGACTCACTACGTTCACGGTCGAACAACGTTGAAAAATTATCCAAGAATATTGCAAGTAATCATATCCCAATACATTAACAAACTTTACTAACACTGTCAAAACCTCAGTGACTGAAACAAGCTATCGAGTTTCGCTACGCCAATGTTCAACTTCTTTCTTTGGAGGTTTTTAAAACGGCTCACTATGAGCAAACACATACCTCGCCTTGTTCGCTGTAAATCTCGTTTGTCTAGCAGGAATCTCGTTTAATTAGTTTATGAGCTAAAAAGCTGCGCAAGCATTGGTGTCGTTAATTAAAATGGTGCAGATTTGGTAAAAAAAAATCAAAAAATTCAAGAATTTTTATTCATGTATAGCACTGCACGAGAAAGAAACAGAGAAACGAAATGCTATTTTATAGTAAAGATGTTGCATTACAATATGGTAACATATTTTAACTTCACGTGGAAAACAAAGAATTTCAGCTATAGTTCTTCAACAAGAGTTACCACCAGGGAATGAAAAGAGAGGTTACACTAAAATGGGTCTCTAGAAAATTTACCAAAATTCAAAAGCCATCCTTTTTGAAAAGTAAATCCTAAATGATGCCAAGGAACTGGACCCAAATATATATGCCGATTATCTTCTTACTCAGAGTGAGAGTGTGTTTGGGCACATGCAAATCACCTTTGGTTGTCGTGTTATACAAACTGTTCTGGGTAAAAGGCTTTTCACATTACTGCTACATTTCTTGTGTGAACTGAGTTGTACTGCTCTCCTGTAATACACTCACAAAGAGTGTGTATGCAAAATAAATAAATAAATTTTAAAAGAACAGACAAAAAGTAATAGTTCCTGCCATTTTCACAGAACACAAAAATTGATGTTCGTTACTTAATCTGAGCTCAGTAGATTCTTGTTTTGTGCAAATTTAAAGCTCAAATTACTATTAAAAACGTGTTTTTTAAAAAATGAACAACCAATAAATAATAATAGACTCGTATTCTCACCTTCCAGCCGGTGGCGCTGAACGCCTTTCCACCACTCCCAACAGTTACTGTTCTCTCCCACATACCAGGAAGTGTGGCTACCGACAAAAAACACCCCTGAATCAGAGACTGAAATCGTTAAACGAAATATTTAGGTTTATTAGGTAGGTCCTAAGGACTTGTGTTCATAGCGGATTCTCAAGATTTCCACTGAAAACGTTACAAAGAATTAATGCATGAAAAAAATGTAAAAGATGACGTTGTTGAAAAATACGTCCTCGCGATGAAATAAGGACAACTTTTGTATTTTCATTTAAGTCCATGTAGTTTAGCCAGTACTGAACAATACTGGAAATGACTGGACTTGTGATCACCTAATTAGTATAATCAACCTAATTAAGAAATCGACCATGTCACAAGAATGTAAAAAAACTATTAACCTACCAAGTTTAAAGGCATTTGTTTAATTATTGTACAAAACAGTGACATCTCAAAAATCATTAAAGTAAGATACTTCAGTATGGCTTCCCCATACCAAACACCGTATTCTAGTACTGTACACGCTTGTTATTCAATCAGTTCTCTGCCAGACTTGGTAAACTTACTAATTCCAAACCTGCAGCGGGCTCCACTGTAAGCTTCACAGACAAATCACGTAAACTAGGACTCGACCCTCTCTCGGTATGGAGTTAGTGCTGGAAACTATTTAAGTGATTTACTCAAAATGATTGAACACCAAGAAGCGTTGCCTATATCCTTAGGCTTATAAATCTCACAATTTCACATCGAGGGTAAAGAAGCAAACTACGAATGAAACTTGGAACAAAATTCTGATCACACTATGATACTAATTGCAAATCACAGGATCAACTTTTTGTATTGTGGGCGGCGCTACATATTTTGGAATGAATGTGGGAAATGAATGAGGGTGTATGAAGATATTTTGTATACCTTCTTTCACAATGTCATGGTAAGTTCACTTAGCTTGTATCAGGTTACAGGCCCAGATACTAGAATCTGACATCCCCCTGCTGTTTTCTTAACCCACACAAAACGTCTTTAACAAATAATTGTTACAAACCTATCCTCACGTGCTCTTCTCCACAGTACACCAACCATTCGTAGACCTCGTCACTGATGCAGATCACGTTGTACTTCTTACAGAGGTCTGCTATCATTTCTAGCTCATCTCTTTGGAAAACCTGTTGGTCACAGTTCATCCATTACAAGGGTCATACAGTACCCTGCTAGTCATACAGCGATTCCTTTAATTTGACCTTGAAACGAAAACACGCTTAATAAACGCAAAGCAAGTCTCTGGAGCACAGACTGATTCTCCGGTGTGAATTTACACTCAGTCAACACGCGTGCCACATTACTAGATTTAGAAGGTATTTATTTGCTGTCATGTCTCGATTTTGTTTTTAATTTATCGTGCGAACAAGATTCTGTTCACAGCTACCAAAATTGTACTTTAGCTGACTGTCAACTTCAGTTACACTTTGTAAGTCCTTTGTAACTGGCCAAACGAACATTTGAACAAAAAAAATTAAACGTTGGTAGATGTAAAAAGTAAACAGGTAGCGGGCAATTTTTTCAAGGCCTAACAAAAATCGCTATAATATATTTAGAAACAAGTTCATTTGACGCCATGTCCTGATTCTGATTTATCACCTATAGTCAGCTATTAATCTAATCTATTAAACTGATCACAAACAAAAAACCATAGTTTGTAGGTCCTTTGTAACTAGACAAGCGAATATTTCGATAAAAACACACTAAAGCATTGTCGTTTTTACCTTTCCTTGCATTTACAGATGAAACAAAAAGTAAGGGTTTTCAATGTCAAACGAAAACCGCTTTTTCAGCAATAATCGGAAGGAGTTCAATTGAAAAGAACTCACATTTTTTTGGAAAACGATTGCAAGAAAGAACTGGGTGGCTAGCATCTACTCACCTTGCCCACGGGGTTATGGGGTGTGTTGACAACGATTGCTCGGGTCTTGTCACTGAAAGCTGCCTCGAGTTCATCTTTATCTAGAACCCAGTCCCTTGAGGAAGTGGCCTTTCCTTGCTGTATGTTAAGAAACCAATTATGTCACTTATTCTTCAGTAGTTTCTTCTCAAAACTCAAGCATTTGGGGAATATTGGTTGGTGCAGGTTATAAAATTGTTAGCTGTACCGTAGCTATAACATAATGGGTACTATGTCAACAAAATCTCACGATCCTGAAGTCACTGAAACCACTACAGGAGGCAAAGTCAACCGATTTATAAGGAACAACCAGGCTTGTCCGAAAAACGGGAGGGATTGATAACTTACTGCCTGAAACGAAGTTAACACTGCAGTTATATGTTGCTTTCTTAGGGAAGCCAAGGGAAGTGAAAAATAGGTTTTTTTACCAGTAGGTTTAATTTTTCGTTAGGGTTAAAAGCACCTCCTCTGGGATATCTTTTTTAATCTGACATCTTTTTGGCCAACTGACTTTAGCGTTTAATGTAATTATTCCGCAAAAGTCGGCATTACAGAGCGGGAGCACTAACCTCGCTTTCAAGCAGCCAAAGAATAGTACCTCCCGTTTTATTGTATTAGAAAATAACACCCGACTTTGAGAGAATTGCTGCAATTGCAGCTCAAGAGAGCAACAAGAAAATTTTTTGCGATACTACACTAAACTTCTGTTAAAAAAAAAGATGTCATCGCAATGTGGAGTAAGATATTTGCATAACATCTCACGGCTCACTCAATCAGATATTGACGAAATGGAAACACTGTGAATGAAAAGGTATGTACTTTTATTTACAGCATCATTTGCTGTCCATTTCCTCAGTCTCCTCAGACCGTAGGGGCCAGCTTCTCTCTACATGTACTTAACTTGTCAGACACGAGAGCTTCATTGTTTGATACACTTTTTATTCTAATTATAAGTTTAACAAGTTTGTTCAAAGTTCAATAAGCCTTAGTTACTACCCTAGAAGATACATTTTGAGCATACACCCCTCTAAAGGGGCTGCACTATGAGCCTCACCGGTCTGAGAGGGACGTAGACAGGTTTTCCTCCAGCGCAGTTGATTTGAGGTGCGTAACAATCAAAGAATGGTTCAATTAGAATCACCTAAAATGTAATCATAAAGTCAAAAGGATTACCAAAAAGCTATCTTGCGTTCTGGTGCACAGATACGCTCTTTTGTTCAGCTGTTCGTATTGTAGCTTTAGATGCGCGCATTTCTAGAATACAGTTAAGTTTAGCTATCTAAATTAGTCTCTCATCGCCATATCTGAAAAAAAGACGCAAATGGAGGGGGTTTCAGTTGACGTAATTTTTACAAACAAATCCTTTCAAATACCTTCGAGACATGAAAAAAAAGAAACTTTTGTCTCAAACAACCAATAGAGAGATGGTAGATTCATTAATAACATTAACTAAAATCGACTGTAGTGATTTATAAATCCAAGCTATTCTCGTTTTAATGGAAATTGTGTGCGAGCACAAACTCTTACAAAGGTACAACTACACTGGCATGTACAAGCTTTGTTAACAAAACCGTGCGGCAAATTTGGCTATATTTATACAAAAACCTCATCAAAACAGTCTGAATTTCGTAAAATACTCATGAACTACCTGCACAAGTGGGCCAAGAAAAATACCATTAAAACTGATTTGAAAATTAAAACCGTTGTCAAGAATGTTTTTTTTTACCTCGTCTCCTTGGTTCAACAAGCCTTGCATAATACAGTAAAGTGACTCGTACGCTCCGTTTGACGTCACAATCTGAAAACAATTCAGTACAAAGGCAAGTTTTGAAGACTTTAGCAAAAAACACGTCCTATATAAAGTTACCTTGATGTAACTGGACGCAGAAAGTAGTGTTTCTTATGTAAGAAAACTTTCCAGGCTATATACATCCATGGGAGGAGAAGAAGACAAGAAATTCTAGTTTAGTAGTTAGAAGATTCGTGTACACTCAGTAGATTTTGGCAGGGTGTACCACAGTCACCTTGACAATAGGGAGCTTACGTTAAGACGATGTGTTACTACGCGAGAGCGACTTGGCAGTGGGAAGACTGGGTTGAGAAGATTGTTTTTCGCGCCGATTTCTATTGTTACGAACGTGCACGCGCGCAGTCATGGCGGATATCTTTGGCGGCAACAACACGATCAAGTATACACTGCTGTTGCTCAGTCAGTTCGCTAAAATCACAATTTGTTGAGATTTTACTGGCAGCGGAAAGCAATAAATAAACTGCGTAGAATAACGCAAAGTTGCCATTGTTAACCAAATGTGAAACTCAGGGACTTTCCAGGACCTTTTCCAGCAAATTTAAGGATCTTCTTTTCCAAATAAAACATAACACATTTAATAGTAAGCATCTATATTCTGTGTACTATTTCAGCAATGGGCTTTACAAGATTTGCTTTGCTTTGCTTTTTTGATTTCAAACATTGTTACATCGACAGGGTTGCCACTGTTAACTGGATGTGAAATTCAAGGACTTTTCCAGGACTTTTCAGGACCTTTTCAAGCAAATTCAAGGACCTTCTTCAGCAAAAAAGTTTTGTTATTTTGTATACTAACTCAACTTCGAGCTCTACAAGGCGTGCTTTCGGGGAAAATTCGAGCCTCCGTTTTTGATTTTCAAGCATTTCTACATCAAAGGTATTATGTCCGGTTGTCACAAACTGCTCATTTTGATTATTATTTGCAGTCAAAGGTAACAATTTTTGCCCATTCCAGGATTTTCAAGGACCGCAACCCAAATCCAAGGACTTTCCAGGGCCTTGGATTTTCTTTTGCCAATTCCAGGACTTTCCAGGATTTTCAAGGACCGTGGAAAACCTACATCGAAGATTTAATTATGTTCGGCTACGAGTTTCGGTGTCGGTTACCTGTGTCATTGGATCCAAGGTTCGCCCATATAACTTGCTGTATAAGGCTGCCAGTGCATTGACTAGTCGGACATGACCCTGACAATAACATGAAATTGAACAGTTTACAGTTTGCCTTGCAGTTTCTATTACACGCTTAGATGGCAACTTTTAATGTCAATCCCTTACTTTGCAAAGCGCAGCTCTTCTGCGCATGAAGACAATTCATTGTTTCTTGACAAAAAGTATACAGTTAAATTGTCAACTGATGAAATAAAATTAGGATCTCCACGGATGACGACCAAAAAATGTTCATTTTAGCGTTATTTTGCACAATAACTTCTAAGCAAGTACACACTACAAGACTCTTGACCATGAAAAAACCATGAAAATGCCATGAAAATGCCATGAAAATGCCATGAATCGACTTTCATGACCCCCAAAACTTGCATTTTGAAAATTCATGGCTTTTGTTAACACCATGAAAAAGCCATGAAATTGAAGAATCCCAATGCATTGGGAAACATCAGAAAGCTGGCCAACAGTGACCCCCTAACGTTTTATGCTAATTTTATTAACAGTTACTTGAGAAAAAAAATAAAAAAAACTATCCACCGAGACTCGAAATATAACTGAAAGTGCTTTTACAAACACAAACACAAAAACGTTGCCTTTTGCATACACAACCATGATAACGTTTCTGTGTCTTTGCCTGCTCCAAAGTCGAAAACAGATCGTAAAACTGTTATGAAACTTGGGATAAGCTCAAAGCTACTTATCTGACTGCTTTATTACTTATTTCAAATAATAACATGGCTTATTTGTTTGAAAAAAGCACTGAGATATACAACATATTTCGAAAGAAGACCAGGCACCTGATAATGGTATTAAGGGTGGTACGTTTGATAAGTTATGGCTCTCAAACGAGGTTGGACACTCCTCTTTTTTTGTTGTGTTATTTGGATTCCCTTATGGATAACCATAGTTCACAACTCAACAGGAATTGGTTAACAGCGTAATGTAAGTGACGCACATACAGCCATTTTTTAAAACAGTGGACATTGTCAATGGCAGCCAGCGTAAAAGGGCGGTCCAGTCAGCCGAGACGGAAGAAACGAGCGGCAAAGCTGTGAAAACGAGTCGGTGAGCGAAGCGTGCGGCGAAATCTCCCCGACTCGTTGTCGCGGCTTTGCCGCTCGTTTCTTCCGTCTCGACTGACTGGAACGCCGAGCTGCGCAGGATAAGTCAATAGTTGATACTGGAAGCGAAAGAATCTGCGGGGTTCAAGCAGCTCAAGAAATTTATTACTTTTAGCATTGAATTTGCATCATATAGAGTGTAGGTTCATTACAATGCCACAGTTATACAGAAACAACTTTTGTTGGCGCCTTACAACTCGTTATGATTGTACTCACACTTACTTTCGGTTTCAGTATTGACTATGGACTATGACAGCCTTTGAAATAGCTGAATACACGTCAATTGTTTTATAAAGCTACACCACATTTGACAAACAGAAACGATTTGGTTTGCTAACCCAGGTACAGAAAACACCTCAGTCTAAGTGTACAGTATACCGAGTTAGAACTGAGCTTTATAACAGAATACTGCAGGTGACCCTACTGTGGTAAACATGAGGACAAACATCACTTCACATTCAGGTGTACATGTAATATTGGTTGAGGGAAGACTGCAGGTGAACCCTCCACTCGAACGCGAAGAAAAACAACGTTTTCAAGAACAATCAGATACTACAGAGATTGACAGATTACTATGGTGTGCGTAAGACCCTGCGTTAGAAAGTGAAGGCAAATAACACTGGATAACCTGACATAAGAGCAATTGACAAAATACCACAGACAAAACTTTAAATTACACCGTGTGCTGGAAATGGTAACCTGAAGCCTCAACATCCTCCGTAGTAACATTAAATACAGGGCTCAAAGTTAGCGACCAACTGGTCGCAATATGCGACTAATTTTTGCCCAATGCGCCTAAAAGTTTGAAC
>JAOBRG010273870.1:0-16189 GCA_027574985.1 Umimayanthus nakama | reverse complement strand
ACCCTCCCTACACATAAAAAATGAGCGGTCCCTTATATTGCATTAAGAAACTGGCGATTTCTCGTTTAAGAAAACACCGTGCCACGAGCTTGAATCAACCTATACTTACAAATTAACAAGATAATACGGCAAGCAATCAGAGCCAATCAGTATGCGGCAAATTCAATTATGGCATTCCTTTGACTTACTTTGTGTTGTCAACGTTCACGTTTCTTTTGTCTCACTAATTCTCTCCATCACTCCCTTGGGAAGCTCACTGACACTTCGAGAAAAAATAATTATTGTAATTTGGCATAATTGTATTGAATTCTCGTTTCACAATTTAACTTTATCTACTTTTTACTTCGGAGCGCGAGGCATAGTCACCGGCAAATGATTCACACGACAACAAACTATTTTGCTTTGGAAAGTAAAGGCACGTGCTTCACACGAATGTCAATACATTTATAGAAAAGGTTGAAGTGAAAGCACGAGTTAAGGTAAGGCTAGATCCATTTCAAAAGTTTGTTAGCATGTATGACGTTCTGAAGCGCTTTCGTTTATACCACAGAAACAGAAAATATAACTGATTTGGGTTTTGATATAGCGAGTTTTGGTTTTTCTGTACGGCATAAAGTCAGTGGCGAGCTTGAAAACCTTCAAGAATCTTTCCTACACCGAAGTGTAACTTTGATTACAAAATACGCTGAAACAACGTGTAATGATGAGTTTACAGATAGCGGGGTATGGTTAAAAATCGCTCCACTTAGCTCAGTCCAATTACTTGCGCAATTCTTGAAGACCCCCTTTGCGTATTTGCTATGTAGGGATTTGTGCAGATGCACTTGATTTGATGGGAATAGATTGGAAAGCTTGTGTTTGAGTAAGCGTTCAATGGCTTTGTTTGCTTATAGCGTGCTCTTTTTAAACCAAGCTAACAAAAATCCTGAAAGACAATGAATTGTTTATGAACTGTTTTACATGTGTTGAAAGTAGAGCAGCAAAGTGCTACAATAGTGAGCAGTTTGCGACAGATATTCTCAACGATATGTTTACTCAACAGTACAAAGTGAAAAACGTGAATGGAAAATGTTGAAGCTTGTCAAACGAAAGACGAGTAAACAGTCGGTGAGTGGAGTACTTTATTTGAATAGTTGTTAGAGTTAATTACTCAGTTTTCTGTCATGGTTCAACACTGTATGTGCTCACAGAGGCAGATCCGCGCAGTTGTTCATTACACCTTACCTTACTTGGTGGGGCGAGGTTATTACTTTCAAATGATTGTCTGATATATTTTGCGCCTTGCCAAGTCGGGGCTAACTTCTTAATGTGGATTTTCTTTTACTAAAAAAAGACATGATTCATTTAGGATTTACAAACAATTATAACAGTCCAGTGGTGGATTTCAAAACAACCGGAGGAAACCACACAACCCCCAGACTGAATACCGGGACTGAATCACTGAGAGCCTGGTCTTTTGTCAGGTCCAAGTTTTAAATCTCTTTCGTTAAGGTTATCTTAAGCTTGGCACTTTGTCACATTCACCATGATGCCGGTTACACGCTACAAATGGCTCCGATATTTGTCGTTGCGTAGCAAGTTGCAGAAAGCAGTATAACACGCGCGGGTAGTTCTGCAACTTTCTTGGCAATGGCGTTGCGTTGTGAAGAACGTTTCTTCGTACAACAGGGCCGCAAGTTGGAACTTTGAAATATATCAGGACCATTATTGTCAGTTTTGACGATGAAAGACGAGTCAGGGAAATCATCTGCGTTGATATTTGGCATGTGTTGTTATTGGCTAGGACCAAAGTTTTGGGCTCTTACCTGCACAATGTCTTTACCTTTTTAAAATTCCTGATCAATAGTGTTTGATCGGACACCGAATATTTCAGTACAAAGCCCAATCCAAGCTACTGGCATGCACGCTTTTATTTTATAAGAACCAGTAAATTTTTGCCGAACTTCATTGCATCTTAATTTTTTATAAAACTTCAGCCTTATATATTTAGTTCTTGCACTCATATAAGGCGACAACAGTAAGCAATAACTCCTCAAATATTCCAAATTTACCTAACTTGTGATCATCAAGCCAAATGAATCGCATTGGAAGTTCGATTGATCTCAACATTTGGAGTATTTCAAAGCTTTATACAGTCGAGTTTGATTTTAAAAAGAAATGTAAACTTAGCACTTACGACTCCAAATCCCAGCCTGGATTGTTCTTAAACGTTGTTTGCAATTTTCGGCTAAATTTAAGCTTCGTTGTTCTTATAAAAAGCGTGTATGATGAGCCGAACGCGCGGGAATATTTCCTCAAGTTTAAGGAAACTCTTTCCGTTTATAGATTTTTGATGACAAAGTCCAAAGAAGCTTTCAGTTCAATCTCGTGACTTGCGCTTTACCTGCGCTCAGCTTCTGTACTTTGAAGTGGCGACTATAGCTAGACAATTTTGTTTACTCAATTACTTTTGTTACACATTTTATTCACTGGTTTGGTTTATTACTAAGGCATGAGTTGTTGTTAGTGACAGTACTTTTAGTACTTACTGCTAGTTAAACTACTTTGATGCTAGTTTTGTTTTTCGTATAGCTTTTGTTTTTATTTGTTTTGGTGTGAACTAAAAGGGGACAGAGATTCTTCTCGTACTTTTGTCGGCAACAGTACACTCATTGTTCAGAATTAATATTTATAGAGCAAGAAATTGCATGTACACCAGTATTTTTCTTGGTGGTGGCTTGGTTAAGGGAAGGGATTTAAAGCCTATTGTAATCGATTCTCACATTCTTTACTTTCATACTGTTTAACTGTTAGTTTTCTTTTAATGAAGTGCTCTAACTTTTATTGACATGCTACAATAAATCCTATATTATTATTATTATCATTGTTTTTGTTTTTATTGTTATTATTATTATTATTTTTATTATTATCGTTGTTATTATTATTTAGAATGGTTATATTCATTATTACTACTATAATTATTATTTATGATCTAGATAATCACCGAGATACACTTTGGGGAGTAATTTTTAATTGGTTAACTGGTTAATCGGAAGACTGCCTATCGTTACTGGATACTAGGACAGACCTGATTGAGCTGTACTTGAAATTTGTCTCTGTAGCTGTATTAAGAAAACTGAGAAGTTTACAAACTCTTGTTCAGCAGAACCATGAAAAACTAGGGGAAGCGGGTGGAAGGGCAGCTCAACCCGCGAAGGAAGAAGAAAAAGGGAAAAAAAGTCCTCCCTTTAAAATAAAAAGATCACCACCAAAAGTAGTCGATGGACAAAAGGCCGAAAAAGAAAAAGAAAAAAGAAGTCCATCTGCTAAAATGACAGACCTGGTCCAGCGGGAGCTCAGCGAAAAGACAAAAGAAAAAGATAAACAGAAAGGAAAAAGAAAGAAAAGCCCACCTTCCAAAAATACAAAATCTTCGGCCCAAGTTGAATTAGAAGCTTTGAGAGAAGAAGTCTTCAGTTTAAAACAACAACTTCAAGAGAATGAAGAGACAACAGGAGAACTTAAGAGCCAGAAAACTCAACAAATCTGCGCACTCACATTCAAACTGGCGAACGCCATGAGACAAAGGGAAAAAGCCGAAGGGCAACTCAAGGTTTTGAAGGAAGATATGGAAGAGTTGAAGGAACAGCTGCGAGAAGCAGAGAGCAAGACAGACGCAACACATCTTGATGCTCCTTCTCCAGATACTAGTGGAGAAAGAAACAGCAAGAGAGACGGTTTGAATGAAGATATCTCTGATCTAGAGAGTGTGCATAGCGATGACACGGCAATACTCTGCACTTCCTTAAATTTGCTTCAGCTTGAAAAGGAAGTAGAATGTGCTGAAAAAAGGGCAGCGGAGGTGGAACTGAAAGAGCTACCTCTTCAAAGTCTTCAAAGCCAACCTGACACGTTGGATTACTCGGCGAATTCTTCACTTTCTTGTCCTGGTTTCGAGGCGCCTGAAGGCAAAGACAAAAATTGCGAATTTACAGAAATCCAGAAAGAGCTTAGGGATGTCCGCGATAGCATGAGTTTGATGCAAGGCCTCAACCAACAACTGTCGGAGGATCTACAACAATTTTCAGAATTCCAAAAAGGTTTCCTCATAAGCAGAAAAAAAGCAAAATCCCCAAGTCGTCGACGGTCTAAGTGGCTCGAGAAGCAGGTTTCTGGAAGTTCGTCTTCTTCATCTAGCTCATCAACAGACCCCTCGGAGGAAGAGAGGGGACAGGCAGGGGTGCTGACACGTTACCCCGATCTTCTTCACGGAAGCACCCCTTCCTTGACCGAGCGTCCCTTGTACGACGAGTCGCCTTCTAAATCCGATAAAGAGGTTCAAGTCACAACAGACAACGAAATTAAGAAGAGAGAGGCAGAAGTTTGTTACGAAGACAAAATACGCAGAGCCGAGGAAAGGGCGAAACAACTAGAAGACGAGGATGAGAGTTTACGCCAGCAGCTAAAGAGAGTCATTACAAATATGGAAACTTTAAAAGCAGACAATAGAGTGATGAAACAGGAGCTGAAAAAGCTGTCTTCTCCAGTAAAAGCCGATTCTGAACTCTTAATTAAAACGACGTTGTTCACGGATAAACTTCTGCGTGAGATGAAAGAAAGGGATCTACGAGTCAGACAGAATTTAAGGCGATTGGATGGTCGTACTTGCAAGGAACTGGCACAATGCGAAAAAACTGAAGGTGTCACACAGAAAAATACCAGTACCAATCTTAAGGACCAGGTTCAAGTATCACCAATCAACCCCGATCCCTTACTGAAGAAAGAACAAAATGATCTGAATCACTCAGCTAGGAGTCTGACAGGGAGCCCAGGAAGAGAAACTGTCGGTCTGTGCTCCCCTAAACCAAACAAGCTCGCTGAAACCGTCACTGCAAAGAAGCTTGAGACGGCTAAGGCAAACAGTGTCTTTGAAACAAAACGGAATTTAAACACGCCAGAAGGACAAGTTATTAGCGATAAGGAGGAAAAAAGGCCTTCAACAAAACCGCAAAGGTCTCTAGAAGCTGAAGTCAAAGTCGATTCGGCGCCAGATCGGTTCAGGAGTTTTCTTGACGGTACAATGGACTTTGGAATACAACGATACGTTGTTCGTTCATCAGAAACAATTGCCAATCTTCGAGATTTGAAACCGGAAGAACTTGCTTATTATTGAGAGTGGATTTACTAAAGTTTTAGTGCTAAGGCCGCATGAAAATTTGGACAACTAAGAAGCGAAGTTACAAATGTCTTCAAAGTCAGATGTTCTTCAAGTGTTGCTCAAGTTCATTGCAGTGTACAGGATTTTGTTTCATTTTCACAGTTACGCTTTTTCACAGTTATTAAAATGAGCTAACGAAATCATTTAAACTGACTGTGTCCAGAAAACGGTTTGAGATATTTGTTTTCATCTTTTTTAAAACTTTTTGACCATTTGTCGGTCGACTATAAAGGATCTTCCCCCGGAGTCAATGATAAGCCCCCGTGGAAAAAGTGGAGGTCTTTACAATCATTTGAAAGCGCTGAAACAAAATAGGGTGAATAGTAAGAGTAAGGGTAAAAAGGGAAAAGAAGAGGAGTTTTCTCTGACTTGTTGTTCTTTCCCTCTTCTGCTCCTTCATTCACCAATTTTCGGCTTTATTCAATAGACCAGTTCACACTAGAATTCTAAGCGCACTACATGAGGTTGACTTAAGATGAACTTGGGAAAAATCCCGGTCAAAACCACTTTGTCTGCACTTTGTAATTATTACCTTTCGCTTGGTGTTGATGTGTCTGCGTTCTGATTGGTCAAGTGTTATCAGAGTGCGCCCTAAAGAGTGGTTTTAACTGTGCACATTGGCTTCCTTGACGTCGACAAGATACCAAAGCAACGAAGGAGAACTCTATGGGAAAGAACCTTTGCACGAGTTACGGGTTTAAACGGGTAGTGGAAATTTCCTCAGTCGCCACGTGTCATAGTGATGTGCACCGTATATAGTGGCTGCCAGACTAGCTCTTATGTTTTAGCAATTTATGGATAACATGTATGCCTTGTGATTATTGGCATCGGAGAAGCAGTTTATCTATTGATGGGAGAGGCTGGTCGGGGGGGACGATTGGCTCTTCCACTTTCTTTGCAGCACAACTAAAAAGCACCGATACTCTACAAGAGCTCGTGATCTCTCGTAGTCACAACTTCGTTCCCAGTGATGGCGCTGGGAACGAGGTTGTCGTAGTCACTATTTTTATGATCGAGATGACCGCTGACCCTTATGCCGTGTAACCCTTTAACGAAATACATATCTGTTCAATAAGACTGTCTCATGTAAGTGCAAAACACCTTTGTTGGCGACCTTGCACAGAAGTTCTTCATAACACGGAAAACGAAGAGTACCTTCGAGTCTTTTTCCGATTTATAGGTTTTAGCAACATCTTTCCCTGGTGAGCACAGTCTTGTCTGGCTAAATCTCTTCCAATAAGGTTTGAAACTGTAAAGGGACGCTTTTTTCACTCCACACTAAAAGAGACAGAAGATCGCTATCTTTTTTACAGTTATCTCTCGATGACTCGAACCCTTCCACAACTCAAACCAGCCCCCCACAAACTCTACTGAACTAAATTCGTGCTACTTCAAGACATTTTCTCATCAATTTCCTTTCAATAACTGATGTTCACGATAACTCAAATATTTTTACATTTTCACTTAAAATGCGTGCGAGTCAACTGTATAAAAAAGTGTATTTTGAAGCTCTTGACCTCATAAACAACGTAAATAATGAATGCGACAGCGGTGGTAGAGGTAGCAGATTTTTTTTTAAAAAAACTAATTAAAAAGAAGATTTTCAATTAAGGATTTTTCTTCCAAATCCATTGGCGCAGTTGGCGGTGTGCAGATCGGTCTAGACAAAGAAAATGAGATAAACGTCTCAAAGATGCATTTGCCTGATTTGGTTTCCATCAGATACGACTGCTGCTAAGTCGAAGTTTAAGGGTGCTTTTAAGTCCTTGAAAATCAAAATTCAGATTAAGAACTTTCAAGAGCTGTACGAGTCCCGATATCATTTCAACTCGTTACTGTCATGTTTAGGGGAAAACACAATGTTTTGTCGTTCAGTTTTGTCATTAGCAGTTTCCTATAGTTTGAGCGTTAAATTTTTGTTGTGGCAGTGGTGACCGCCCGTGTTGAATGTGCTTACTTAAATTTTGAAGATTTGGTCGAAACTTGTTCAGATCTACACTGTGTTTCTCGCTAAACACGCATTGACTGTAAACAACCCGATTGATAATATGTGACTGAATTCAAATGAATTGTTTTGAACATCAAATCTAAACGAATGAAAAATTGATCCAGGGAAGGTTTATCGACCCTCCACTCTGCCAAATCTGTGAGTCCTCTATAGTAATGCTGCATGGCCAACATCTGCAAGAAGATAATCTGAATTTTAAGTTTGTATTTATAATTCGCTTTTTATGTCCTCAAAAATATATAACACTATAGTGATATTAGGGGACCGACTCTGTAAACAGGTCCAAAGAGACGTTATTTACCATTTAGTGTATTAAAACACAAAACTTAATGAATATCCGAAGACCAGAACTTAATTTCTGCCTTTGAGAGCTAGCTTCTGTTCAAATGAACCAAAATACCATCTTTAAATAACTCTGTAGGGCGCAGTTAAACTTTTGTGTTTAAAGCTTTTTGTCCAAAGTCCAGAGGCACTCATCTTAATTGTGGTTAAACCACATTGACCTAGAAAACCTACTAAAGATTGTTTTGTTACTAAAGAGAACTTCGCTCTCAAGCTTCTTTTATCAGCAAGAGTAGCCACTAAATGTACGACATTTTTTTTAACGTTCGGACTTTATGTCGGAAACAGTCGATCTACGTTTCACCTGCATACTTAAAGCATTTGCTGAGCGCGGCATAAGCATGCACCTGCAAGAGTTTTTGACAACATTCGTTCGCAAATGTTTTTTTGATTTTTGTTGCGGATTTTTCAACAGTCGTAGACTGAATTCAGCTAGCTAGTTTAGAATTCACCTCTTTACGACTGGAAGTTAAATGACACTGTCTAAAAATGCAGAAAAATCTTACTAGTTATCTGTTATACTGATTCCGAAAACTAAACCTGCAGCCGCCTGTCTTCTCGCAAGTCGATAGAAGTGTTTTAATAAGAGATCAGGTCTCCTACCGAGATGAGCTAGAAATTATTGATAGCATTTCACTCGAATTCGTAATAATGAGCTGAATAATAAAATGTGCTGATATAAACTAAACTCGCCTTGTGAACTTCTAGAAACCCTTTATTTTCTTTTTTAGATTGTTTTTAACCCTCCAAAACTTTAACTTTAACTTAAGTAAGCGGTTCTTTTTTAAGAGATCTCGTATTTTAGAGGATTCAGCTTGAGTTTCCCAAGTCGACAGTTTGTTACAGCCGCAAAATCAGAAGCCCTACTACCTTATCTTTTTTCTCTAGACCGTTTTAGAACCGGTTTAATTTTTAAAAATTTATAGTTATTAAAATAAACAAAATCCGAGTACAACCAAACTGGGGTCAACTTTCTTAGGACTGATGTGAGAGTCAGAAACACGAGATCGATGGAGAAAAAGTCTCCGACACACGTTAGCAGCGTTTAGAGTAACAAAAAACGAGCCTCATCCGCAGGCCACTCTAAGCAGAAATTGTACTGATCTGGAAACTTATGTGGGCATGCTTAGACCTTCAGAACTTCCAAAAGTCTTACGATTTTTGGGTCACACCTCGCCGGCGCCCTCTATTTTCCACAGAAATTCTTGATTAGTAGTCCAAGTTCAAATCCAAATTGTTTACTGTAATAGTTTGGCAGCACTACTCTTTTTATTTTTATAATCAACACAGATTGAGCATCAACAAGATCCAAGAGGCCTCAATCCCGACGAGAAACAACTGAAAAGTCGAAGAAGGCAACTGTTAAAAGCATAAAATGATGAAAACATGAGCATTCCTGAATAGCAAGTTTAAACTGATTTTAACTTGAGGTACTTCTTGCAAGTCTCCAAATTTCACACAGCAAAGGTTTAAGGGAAATGTTTTGGCTAGCCAGTTGTAAACTACTGCGATTATAATCGAAATGCGCCGAAAGTTTGAGAAATCAAGGGTCTATATGCAGTACTATGATTTGTACCTGGATAATCACTACTAAACGACGTGTAGTACTATATACCTTTAAGAACTTTTTTAGATATTTTTTAAGTTTAATACCTACGCAGATTTGTTATTGTTATGAAGTTCAAAACTTCCAGCCAAGTCAATAAGAACAATGTGTAGGTATTATATACATATGTTCAAATAGTCGCAAGTGATTTCGGAATATTTCGCTATAAAGTTCGATATCGTTGCCAACTATTTACAAATCAGGGCGCCTTGATCGACAACCCAATGTCAAACTTTTTCTTTCAGTAAAACTGAAATAGTGCGTTGTGGAGTTCTATTCATATAGGTAGTTACAATTGGTGTAGTCTAATCCAGTGGATTTTAATTTCATAGAGGAGGTGGGACTGCGGTTTTCATGCTACAAACTTTGACAATGCAAATATTGATTAAAATTACACGTTATTCGCTACACTGATGATGTTCTGTATCCCGGACCGAGAGGTTTTCCCAACCCTTAGCAAGTCTTTTGAGCTTGTTAAACTTGACTATCAATAGAAAAACATGTCGCGGTATTAAATCAGAAACACTGAAACTTTAAAAAGCTATTCTGCCGTCACGACGAGCTGTTACTGCCAACTAACATTTAATAATCTAAAACTGAAGTTGTACTCCATGCACGGCAACCGTCATTTATAGTTAACGTGGATTTAATCTTCCAATCTGTAATCATTTGGTAAAAAGAAAACGCCGGATATAAAAATGCAAAAGCAAGGCTTGAGTGTCAGAAATTGAAACAAAAATTACCCAGGGAAATCAGGTTGCCACGATAAATGTCGCTCACATTGTTTCCGGAAAAATCAAGTTTAATAGTAGTTCCTTGTACTCTGCTGTGAGAATTTAGATAAACATTGGCCCGTCATTACATTTGTCACCCAGAATGACGAAGCTTTCCAACTTAATATGTAGTCTTCACACTTGGGGAGTTTAAAACAGCCCTCAACACACGATGAATGAAGCACACTTTCGACTAATTTGTCTAAGCACTTTTCAAATTTACAGAAATGAATATAAAATGTCGCTGACCGTATTTCCGAAAAAACGTTTGGTTGCATGTAACGGCCTTACACTGTTTCTCCATTGACTAAATATTCAGCTACCCCTCTTCCTCGATTCAATTCAAAATGTGTTAAAGCTGCCGCAAACTTAGTCTGTTTTGTATTAAGTAAAAACTACCAAGGAACTTGCTATTATACAATTGCGACAATTGGCGTACATTTGGCATATGTTTTCTGCAAGAGTAAAGAATGAAATGAATTATAAATGAGAAGCCATTGGGCATGAGTTCGAGAATCGGAAACTACTGTAATACACATTTGACTGAGCCACTCTAAGGCTTGTTGATTTGTGTAATACAGTGTTACTGCTTATGTCCTTGTGCTTTAGAACAAACCAAAATAAAGTTGCTGTTTTCGGTATTTTGATGCGACATCAAATAGTTGTTGTTTTTGATTTTCGGTACTTTTAAACGTTTACGTATTTATATGCAAAAATCAATAGAAACTCTACGTGCGGAACTAGAAAGAGAGTTTGGTTGAGCCCAGGGGCACTCCAATTGCAAAATGATTTTATGTATTTTGAAATTGTCAGTAAGTGCATTTAGCTAGCCATCTTTGGTTACCGATACTGATTGCATTTTCATGAGAGGTTTTACTGAAAGTGGATTTCCTTGAGCCTTTCACTAGCCTCCGCAGCCAAATCTAAGATGAAAAATCCTTACTTTGCCTTCAGTTTCCATTCGTTTAGCAGTTTCTGCAAGTACACCTGTTGAAGATTTTGAAGAAGACCAAGAAACAATTAATTTTAATTTTGACGGTTAGAATACTGGCGTTTCATATTCGCAAACCTAAAACTTTTGTGTTTAATTGTGTTGTTTTGATTGCGTGTCGAGTAAAAGTAGTCCAACTTCGTTTGCTATGTTTGTGAAACGGTACAAAGTAAAATATTGTAAACTAACAGAGGAAAGTTTATGCATGTCGTCCTTGGACAGAACACTTATTCTGCTACGATGGCAGAGAGCAACGAACAAATAACCCACGTCGATGAAAACAAACTGCTTAGCTAAACGTTTCAGAAAACTATTCTTCGTTGCAGCAGAATCCAAGAATCGCGGAACTGTTTACTAAAACAGTATTTAAACAAACCGCAGACCTAAAGGCTAAACAGTAAAAAGAAATATGACCAGACTTGCCACAGAAGACTCTGAAACTTTGTCAGTAAGAGATGCCTACAACCGGCAATAAATACCATCTAGACACGAACAATCGTGAATTTGGTGGAAAATCGAGAATTGTGTAGTGGGTATATAGTTCTAGGATTCCGTCTAGTTTTCTATCTGGTCAGTCCTGATCAGTGTCAAGTTTGTCTCGAGTTCTCATTCTTGAAATAAGCTTCAGCTTTCATGTCACCTCCAGACAAAATCCGCGGTACTAAAGACCTGTTACTAAAATAAGTTTTCCTTTTGTACTAAGAACAGGCTGAAAACTTCGGTCGAGGCTATTTGATATTAAACTGTTCGCAGAACTTTACATTTGTGCCGACTTAAAACAACTGCTCTTAGTTTAAATTTCGCTCTCACAGATCTGAACCTAAACGTGCGCCGGAGTTCATTCACTTAATTCGCTCTTATGCACGCTTTTTATATAAGAACTAGTAACTTTCGGATGAGGCTGGGCTGTTCTTAAATTTTTGGCGATTTCAGCCTCAAATTGCTCTTAAGTTGTTCTTAATTCTTGATATTTCCAAATAGTGCATTAGTTGCCCGGAATAATAAAAAGGGCTTAGAAATACTTGTTTGCTAAATGTTTCATCCAGCGATATGCGAAAAACTCGAAACTGCCAGTACAGCGTCCGAGAACGTCACGGGCTTGCTTGTCACTCTTCCAACCACCAACAAAGTCTAACAAGTCTTTGTATACATTTATAATGTCGATCTATGCACATGGATTAACTAATTTTTTAAAATATGTCTGGTCGAAGTTTCAGCCTGGTGATGTCTCAATTTTCGGGCACCCAGCCTGGGTGTTCTTATAATATTTTGTTCTTATAAGAAAGTGCGTGCATTCGGAAAATGTCACTCAAGTCATTTCTTTTATGCCTTACAATTTCATTTACACTGCACCATATTTTAAAAAAATGTCCCAGGCAGTGTTTACAAAACACCGGTATGAGTTTCATCTCGTATGCATGAAAATTTCCATTTAATGGTGTTTACATGGACTCTCATTCTGTTAAGAAAACGTATTGATAAAAACGCAGTAATAAATTTTTTAAAACATCGATGTACTTTGTGTACGAGCCAGCTCATCTACTACTCATCTACTCAACCATTGAGAGCTGTGAGCACTGGAACGTTGTACAGCAATTGCAACCGATTGAGACATCTTTCCAATACTGATCTAAAAGCAAAGCTCTGCTGAGTTGTTTTGTTTTGTACCTCGCCCATAATTTTATGTACAACTTGAACAGTATGTTCTTTCAATAATTTGTATTTACTTCTTAATTCGAATGAACTGAACATAATTTCCTCGCTCTGTCAAGTCCTTGGTCTCTAGTCCTAGTTGCTAGATATCTCAATACGCAAAGAAATTAAAAAAATAGCGGAGAAGCGAGAAAGTTTTAACCCTTGCAGAAAAATCAATATATTTATGCAGAGTTAATAGAGTTAAGAAAGGAAAGACCCTACGTACAGGTATGTACCTGTAAACTTTTCAAAACAAATCAAATCGCGAAATTGCTCTGTAAAAGCGGGTTGGACCGTTGGGCAAACCGCAATGTATTTCAGTTCTAACTTCGCCGTTAAACAACCCCGAAATCGCAGCATCCATGTAACCAAACACTTTTTTAAAATAAGAACCAATAACTTTTGGCTGAGGCTGGGCTGTTTTTTATGTTTTGGCGACTTCAGCCATAAGTTTTTTTTAAATTGTTCTTAATTCCTGATATTCACAGACAGCGAATAAGTTGCCCGAAACAACACTTGTAAAATAGTACTAAGGAATACGTGTTTATACTACTGTTTCATCAAGTTTAAAAAAAACCGTGTCAATACAGCGTCGGCGAACGTGACGAGCTTGCTTATCACTCTTCCAGGGCGCAATATGACCAAGCTAAATTCTGACAAGGTTTGTTTTCATTTTCATCTCAATCTGTGTGAAAAGATTAACTGAATAAATTTCTTAAATTTTTCTGATCAAAATTTCAGCTAGGTGATTGTTCTTAGCTTGTTCTAAAATTTGGGTAAAATCTCAGCCTGGGTGTTCGTATAAAGTTTTTCTTATCAAAAGCGAATATATTTAAAAGCCATTAGTGGTGAAGTGGTAAGTTCTCTTTGGCCCTCGAGCATTTCAACCCTAAAGTGCGTAGCTTTTCTTAACAGCCAGCTGATCTGAGACTATAAAACTAGCCAATCAGGTGCGAGAAAGCGGGAAAAACTTGTTGTCATTCCCAGTCCCAAAGCTTGCTTTTCTGTACGCGATCAAAGTTCACTAGAACGAACAAATATGGCTACCGTGTCGGTTGTTGTTTATTTCGGTTTATTTACAGTTGATTTGGCTCGATCTTGCATTCAAAAGTTTATTAAAATTCAACGAGAGTCGAGCGCGATAACAGGTTTTTCCCGTGACGACACGGAGCCAGATCAGCTGGAGCGCTGCGCACAGATCTATACTAATTATAGTACCAAAACTCAGATCGAATCTCAAGGGATTTTCTAATGTTCCATTTTTTGTTGGAAATGCAAGACTAAACACGAATATAAATATTATAAAATCAGACACGACTTTGACGTTATCTGTGCGCAACGCTTTTCTATGACTTTTGCATATGATTTGGACAAACGTTGCTCTGTCAAAATTGGAGAAGTTCACTTACATGTGTCTGATATCATATGCAAAACGCCGGTGTTTATATACAGACACAGCTGTTTCCAAAATTCATGAACATCTGTAGTGCAGTTCAACCGAAAAACTGTGAAAAAGTAATGAATTTCTAGTTACCGACACCAATATGTGAATAAATCCGTAAAACAACCGGTCTGACTTTTACAAACTCCCCTCTGAACATTTGATAGGCAGAAACAGAGAACACGCGTTCATCGGCTGCCAAGCACGTGCTCAGCCGGAACATCTGTCGGTCAGCTTAGATTGGAGTCTAGCCAAACCAGGAAAACTTGTCAAACAGGTAACTCTGGCCGACAAACATGTTTTATTTGTAGAAAGACATATAACCAAACTAAGAGTCTTCAGCGTGGCAGATCGAAGGACACATCGTGGTGAACAATATTTTAAGCGTTGTGGCCATCGCAAGCAATTAAATAACTGAAAGAAATCCTGTAAAACGAGGTTGCTGTGTTGAAATACAAGCAGAACTGTGTGAACGCGAACATTGGGTTTTTGAACCGCTCGAAATCACACTGTGATATAGTGCGGAAAAAACGAGGGTGTCAAGTCAGTCTGGTTCGCTGCTTCTTGCCAGGGCGATGTGAGTATTTTAAAAAATCCATGTCGCGACCATGACCATCTAGTCTGCTAGTAAATAGGGAATGTTTTCGAACGTGATCTTCACACTAAAATCAGAATCTTTCCGCGATTCTTGGATTTGTTTTTGTACATGTTTATCGCCAACGGACAACACTGTCATGGTTGAGCGAGGGGAGAAACAACACTTGAAAGTCTGTGCGCCCGCTCAAGCAAAAACCTAGTGAACACTCAAACGATAATCAAGCCGGATTTTAAACAGAACTTCAAAACTAAGTTGCCATTATGGTTGTTCAGTTTTGAAAAGACATTTTGGCTTCGCTAGCTCATAATCAAAACGTTTGAATTATTATAAACCTGTTTTTCTCCCGTCAATTATTCATAACAAAACAGCTAGCAGGGCCGCATGTGGATGCAGTCTATTGGTCAGGCTTTTGCAGTAATTTATTTTGTCTGTTTAGAAAGCTTACGGTGTCGCAACGGGTGCCAATGATAAATCAAGAGCTAAGTTTCGATTAATACCGGTTTTGTTTCAAAAACACATTTTTTTTAGAATCGGGAGAACCTGTTTTGTTTCTATTGTTTTCAAAACAACATTTCATTTTAATAATCCCTAAAATTGTGTTGAGAGTTGAAAATTGTAGAGTTTTGCACAATACACATTTTTGAATCGTATTTTACCGTCCATACGAAGGTGGTTGTTTTCGAAAACGGAGATTTTTGTCTCCGTATTTGAAAAAATTTGCGTCTACACGCCTTGACCCTCGTCATGACGTCATCGTATTTTGAAAACCTCTTGTTTTCGGTGCACAAGGAACCTTTAGAGGTATAGTTATTATTTTACAAATGGGATTGGACTGGATACTTGCTGTGATTTTAGAAAATTGCTTTTCACTTTATTGCCCTGGTTCTGTTCGCTCAGGCGACAGCCAGATTGTTACTTTTTCAAACCCTGGGCTCATGCAAACTTTCTAATGAGCACTGCTAAATTTCTTGACAACTTTCTGTTAATTAAGAAATACATCTTAAATTTGCGCACATCAGTTCAAAGGCGTACGCAGCTTTTTCGGCGGGGGGTGCACTTTAAGCTTCAGTGGACCTCATGTGAGCGGTGCTTAAAATATATATCTCTGTAAAAAAGGAAGGTGCAACAAGTTTTTTGTAATAAAGATACGTTATATTACATTGACTATTTAATATCTCTTGATAATATCAAGCCTGGCGGAAACAGTTCGGAGTTAGTCCGGGGAAAATATCATCGAGCGCCGAAGGGCGAGTACACTAGGAGGGCCCGGGGGCATGCTTTCCACGGAAATTTTGAAATTTAGCTTTTCTTAAATGCACATTTTGCGTATTATTAGAGATAAAGAAACAACGAACCAAAATTTACGGTGAAAATTGCATGTGTTTAGCAGCAAATTGATATTTGTTTCAGTTCAGTAGTGGATATTTCCAAATAGTTCGTTTTGAAACGGGACGTTGTAAACCTATTCTTGGTTTGCACTCAATCTCCAGGGATTCAAATGACAAAGGGTACGGCGGCCATGTTGGTGGACACAACAA
>JAOBRG010273648.1:5786-16192 GCA_027574985.1 Umimayanthus nakama | reverse complement strand
AGAGAATTCAAATGAATATAGGTTTTGTTGCCAATATTTACAGTTTATCGAAGAAATATTTGATTATCGAATTTTGCTACATTTCGGCAACCATACTGCAGGTGGTTGTAGATCGCATGTCAGCAAAAACGGAAGAGGAAACTGTAAGGGTGCGAGTTCCCAATGTATTCGGACGGTAATATCAGAGTATTGTCGTATGTGAAGAGAAAACTAAGGCCTATAAAAGGCTTAAATGCCTGTATTGTGTTTCAAACATGCTTTCTTCCGAAATGTACTGACCCTGTGTATCTGTTCCTGGCATGTGTGTGTGTGCATCGCTTCACTTGACCCTTTTAACTCCGGGCAGTTTATCAATATGTCAGTTCTTCTTATAATTTTAACACAACATAATTTGTTAGGTAATGAGAATTAAGCAAATGGTTGCAAAAATAAAACAGCCACTGCTTTAGTTTAGGTATTATTTTTTTCATCAGCTCAAATCAGCAACGAGATATAATTATTTATAAGTGCAATTTGCCGCTGGTATGGTGTTTTTTGGGTATGCTGAAAAGAAAGACCTTTTTTTGGAGGACAGATTCAAAAATTGTTTTTTTGGGTATGAATTTGAACCTCTGTCGGAACCCTCCTCTCCCCTTCTCCCACCCCCCCCCTTCCCCCCGTCACTAGAATACCTGGGTAAGACAGCACTGCCCAGGCCCTATCATAAAATTGTAACTAAGGCCCTTGGCTAAATAAAGCAAGTGACCACTAAATTTAAAAAACTACAGATGAAATCAGGAATAATACAAAGTTCAGTTGGATAAGTCACAAAAAGAAAGAAAGACCAGTGATCCAAAAGCACAGCTGACTGCACTTGAAACCAATTCAAGATCCTAATGGTTTACTGCCAACAAAATCACAGCTGTTCATATGATATGTGCACCAACTTCCTACTCTCAAACAGTCCAGCAATATCACAACTCAAAGACTTTCTTCCTAAAAAGTATTTGTATTGGTAGTTTTCTGCTTTTTCTGGTATTTTTTCTTTACTTTCTCAAACTTTTAAGAAATTTTTAGGAACATCTTACCTTCAAAATCAATTAATTAGGTTCTGGGAGTACATAATTTTATAGTCCTGTGAAATTCCACAACGGTGGCACCGTCAGCATTTCAGGTTTTTACTGTCACACTACTCAGTCCACACTGATGTCACAGTGGTGACAACATGCAACTAGTGTGACATCTGTGGTATGATAGGCTGTGACTGCGACGGCAGCAACATTAGCGTGTCAGCGATGTAAACTGACAACAGTGGAACAATGATGACACTGACAACGCTGTAACATTATTGTGCGCACTAGTGTGACATCGGGGAGAACTGAGAGCGTTAAGACAGCGGTCAACCACTGACAGCATTACAACAACAACAACAACAACAGCAGCAACAAAAACGTTTTGTTCACCTAATTTTCGCATGCGTATTAAATTGAGAAAGAAGGATACTATGTGAATAAAAAGCGCTGGTTTATCTGGAATGAACATAGGGACTATACGAGCCAGGCAATCAGAATATCTATTTTGATTGAATGTGTTTTGATGGGTTATATGAGGGAAATAGTAGACAAGAAGCTTATAAATAGCTTTAACTCGCGCCGTTTTGAAGTAAACTGTAACATGTTATATTTATAGCGTATATACTTCGATCTCTACTATCGCGTAACACATGTACAAGAGAATATTTACTTCAAAATATAATCAAAGTTCCCTCTTTCTCACACGCACAAAAACAATAAACGCAATTGAATATGAAAATGACACCAGCGTTCTGGAAGTTCCAAATCACTTGTTTAACGCCTGCAGCTGAGATATTAGCGCCCATGCAGGGATAACAAATAACACCCCCACACCCCCCCCCCCCCCAAAAAAAAAAAAACAATGCAAGAACCGAAGTCTAGAAGCAAGTAAAAATACTGCTACGAGTTTCGGTCAGGAGACAGTTTGCTTGTTACGTGACTGAACGCAGGACTGGCGATAACACAACAGATAAATTTGATTCACACACAGCGTATGCTGCAAACTTACAAACTCCATGGCCTGTCCCCAAGAATTGCTGATTTACACGTCCCTCTGGCCAAATCTTCTGAAATTCATTTGTCTGGTTGAGTACACTCTTATCGCTCTCTTGAACGACTGCTCAGTCTCCGATAGTTAGACGCAACGCATGTGGTATGTGGAGAGACGAGCAATACTTGGTCTGAGCTTTCATCAGTTTCTGGTTCCGAGGTACTGATTTGGCGATATCCGTCTTCCGTTAAGTCGTATCTCTTCATTAGCGCCACCTTCATTTGGTCATAATCACCTTGCCACATCTTCAGATAGACCTGAGTACGCATCAATTCGGCACGCCCGGACAACAATGCACTCACCTTTGTAGCCCAACCCGCCCTGTCCCACCTGTCAAGTTCAAGTGAAGTCAAGTTTATTAATTATACATAAATAACAATTTTTTACAAGTTCTGACTGATCCGCAGTTAGCACATGCTATTCGAGGCGGATCAGTCGTGTTCTGTTCAATGTAGTTAGAACTTAGATATAATTCTTTATGTGAGAGATTTAAATAATACAATGTATTAAGTACGAAAAATAGAAAGAAAGATTAATGTATTGCGATTCTCTCAAAGCGCCGACGATAAGCGTGGAGATCGTCCTTTCAATCCACAAATGACGAAAGTTTCGAAGCTTCTCTTCTTAAGCCTGAACTGGTTCCTGTTTGCCGTACTCCTGCTCCAAACGTTTCATTTCCAATTCATGCTGTCTTCTGGCTTCTTACATCTTTTCTTTTGTTATCAGATTTCTTTCAATCTCTTCTTTTTCTCTAAGCAGATTTCTTTTCAAAGGCAAGTAAATCAGCTCCTTCCAGTCGAAACTCTTTTCCAAGTTCAATGAGTTTCTCTATAATAGATGGCACAGATCCGGTTGCACACTTGTTAAAACCTCTGTATATCAACAGCTTGAGCACTGACTTACGGTCTGTTGCAAATCTTTCCTGGTTATGTTAGTCCAACAAACAAATGTTCTGCTCCTTCCAGACAGGCCCCCAATGTTATGAGGAAAGTATTACTATGACCGGAATGAAAAGGTGAGAAAGTTCAACCCTGGTGATGAAGTCCTTGTGTTGTTGCCAATGGACCATAACAAGCTATTGGTGCAATGGAAAGATCCGTATGACGTCAGCGAATTGGTTGGTCTAAATGACTGCAAGGTTAAAGTGAAGGGAAAGGCAAAGGTCTGCCATGCCAACCTGCTTAAGAAGTACCTTGAATAAGAGGTTGCAAGTGCAGTGATCAACGAGAAAATAGTACCAGTAGCAGAGGCCGATCCTGATGCGACGAGGACCTTGTTGAGATAGGTGGGGTACACGGCCAAAGAATCCATTGAAGATGTCACTCTAACCCCAAACTTAACATTTTTACAAGAGGCTGAATTTATGAACTGTGCAGACCAATTTTCAAACTTATTCACAGAGGCTCCAGGTACCACAAACCTGATTGAGCATCTCATCAATCTCACCACAGAAGTTCCTGTCAGAAATAAACCGTGTCCACTACCTTATAGCATACGTGAAGAGCCAAAGAAGGAAATTGATGATGTGATGAAATTTAAAGTCATTAGAGAATCAACACTCCCATATTCATTGCCAGTGGTGCTAAAAAGAAAGATAGCACAACCAGGGTATGTGTAGACTGCAGAAAACCAAACAAACTGATTGACTGTTGTTGACCCAGAGCCGATATCAGCTGCCGCAAACCTGTTTTTTAAGTACTTGAGTGGAGACAAGCAAGGGATACAGGCAGATCAATATCCCAGAAAAGGACCGGCACAATAATAAAAACAAAATCTTTATTTTTAATACTCACTGACAAACGTGCGGGCTTACAATTCTTAAAACGATACCAATACCATACAATACTTGATCTATAATAGGTACAACTATATAAATAGATAAATAAAGCAATAGAAACACAATACTACAATCTTTAAAAATCTAAAAAGGCATCTGTTTATATAAGTGCGTTTAAAACGTTCAGTATTGACACGGGGTAAGACAAAATTGTGTCCACGTTCTCTCTGCCGTCGAGTTGTTTGGTTTGGTAGCAGATTGTTCAGGCAGTGGGTTTTAGTAGTTTTCTTCCATAGCTGCTTATCTGTCTCTTATCGCAAGACCGCCATTGTCACTCGTAATGGCTGATATGAGTTCTTAAAACGCCATTCGAGATGGTGAATTCTGTTGCGACATTGAAACGTGGTGTGAAAAAGCTTATTGATGACTTTGTCGGTGTGGGTTATCACTGGGATGACATAATTTTCCACACCTCTACCTGAGAATGGCATCTTCATGCCCTGTATAGACTGTTTGAACGTCTCAGGCAGGCTTGCCTGACAGTTTGGCCAAGCAAAAGCCTCTTTGGAGCAGAGACAATCGAATCCTTGGTCACCAGTTGAACGAGAGATTAACTGATGTCCATGAATACAATGTGGAAAAGATTCAGAATGCTCCAACACCGTCAAAGAAAACGCAGGTGCGTCCTTTTATGGGCCTGGCAGGATATTATGGAGATTTCATCTCTAACTTTGCTACAGTCGCAGCACCTGTCTCAGACAAGTTCAAAAGATTAATCCAGTGGGACGTGTGTATCAGCGGGTGTTGTGGTCCAGGCTGGGAGTTTTGTAAGTTTACAGCATACGCTGTGTGTGGAAATAAATTTATCTGTGTTACCGTCAGACCTGCATTCAGTCACGGAACAAGCAACATGTCTCTTTACCGAAACTCATGCGAGCACTGTGATAGCAGTGACAACTGACAGTGCTGAGACACTGAAGTCCACAGTAGTGTAACAGTGATGTGTACATCACTGAGTTGCCGTCGCTGTCAGACTAATATGCACATCGTTACCTCAACACTGTCACTTCCATTGCAGTCAAAATGCTGAGCAGATTTTTGTACCACAGCGCTGTACCCGTTCTCACTGTCACAACGCTGTGCACATCAGCTAGTGTCTAACAACTGCGGTATTCTTTCTGTGTACAACCCACTTTTGACTAAATAAAAATATAAATACAAGGGTATCTATAACCTATTTCATGCCGTGAATAATGTCATTTTCCAGATATTTTATACTGACAAGCAAGCACCACGAGGGCTGGACAAACTGGAAGTCAAGTGTGTCCTGGAACTGGAACTCCGTTGATAATGGACCCCACAGGGACCTTGTTGGTAAGGGGATGAGATAGTAGTATAGTTTGTGGCCCATTAAGGCGGAACAATCTTAAGTAAAATGTGTCCTGGAACGGAAACTCCATTGATAATGGACCCCACAGGGACCTTGTAGGTAAGGCGTTGAGGTAGTAGTATAGTCTGTGGCACATTAAGGCTGGCTAAACCGAAGTCAGGTGTGTCCAGGAACTGGAGTTCCGTTGATAATGGACCCCATAGGGACCATGCAGGGGTAGCAGTATGGTTAATGGCCCATTTAGGCTGGACAAACTGGAAGTCAAGTGTATCTTGGAACTAGAATTCCATTGATAATGGACCATATATGGACCTTGTAGGTAAGGGGTTGGGTTAGCACTAAAGTCTGTGGTCCATTAATGCTGGACAGATTAGACGTCAAGAGTGTCCTGGAACTGAAATTCTATTGGTAAAGGATCTTACTTGTTAACTGGAGCTAATAGATACTTTCTTGTGACGCTAGAGCTTGACAATCGTGACACCTGTCTGACTAGTATTTGACCTAATAGATAAGAAATGTTTATTTCAAAATTTAATCAAAGTTCAGAGACAAACTTTCTCCGCCCATGGATTTCTAAACATTAAATTCCTGATAGCGAAACACTGGATCTTTTTAAACACGGAGCGAGCCTATAAAAGGCTAAGCCACGGCCCTTTTGGGGTTATTTAAACGGAAACAAAGAATGGCCAAGACGTCTTCACCACGGATTAAACTTGTCCTCTAACTAACCAAGTTTGCTCAGAATAATTACCCTAATTTTATACGTAAGTGCAAAGTGTGGATGTTTGACTTCACGAAAACTAGCTCGATCAGTTTGAAAATAGTAAACATCGACTAAGAGAGTGTGGAAAATGTGTGAAAATTTGACGAGACCGGAGTTAGAAAATTTTTGTTTTAATTACAGAGTCACGTCTGGAAATCTAATTAGAAGACTTAATATCATGATCTCTGGTAGCGATTTCAAGCCATTTCGACTGGTTTTAGTGAAAAAAAAGCTAAAACCCGTCGAAATGGCTTGAAATCGCTACCAGAGATCAAGAAGGACGCCAACTACAAATTTAATTTTTTTTTCAATATTAACCGAAATAACGTCAAAGTTGATTTCAGCCCATACATTTGCTTATATTTCGCTCGACGACATGATGCCAGAGGAAGCCGATAAAACACACACAGAGTATGGGCTTCCTGTGGCTTCATCCGATACGTAGAATATTTTTGCTTTCGATTTACGCGCGATAAATTATCGACTGAACTGCTTGTACAAAGTTATTGTGAAACCCAGCAGTAATTTGAAAAAAAAATAATTACGTTCGGCAGTGTGAAGAAAATTGCTGTTTGAATGGTAAGTCTAGCGCAAATAAACTTTACAAGATTTCGGTACACTTTAAAAGCTCTTACTTTGTTTCTTTTCTGTTTAAGAAACTTCACTTAAAATTGTACTTAGGCCTTTACACACAACTTATTCGTTAAGTAATAAAGTATTCAACTTTGTTTCACAATTTGTTCTGCCTTGCTGTTGTATACTTTAATGAACTTTTCAGTATTTTCTGATTTTCTGTTGTTCTCGACTTGCCTCAGTCTTTAACAAGGACAGGAGGAAAAAGGGGACACAATTAAACCGACCAAGATGACCTCAAGATTGTTAGCGTGCGTATATCATGACATGTCGGCAACAGTTGTTTCTAATGTGGCTGTTTTCTCACAGGTGACCTGGCAGAAGCGGTGCGCAAGCGCACGAACGTAACGTTTGGCCTGTACTTCTCATTGTATGAATGGTTTAACCCACTTTACCTCAAGGACAAGACAAATCACTTTAAAACACAGCAGTATGTCGATGTGAGTATGTCAACACCACTTCTAAGGCGGGAACGCAATTTTCCCTTTCGTAAACAGTCGTTGCCAATGCCATTCAATGTCGTTTTTATGAAGAAGACAAAGTCTTGATTGCGGGATACAACTAATACTAACCCTGAACCTAAACTTAACGGCCCTTATCCAAACCAAAATTAATTCTAAAAGAAGAAACTAAATAGAAAAAAGAGAAAACAAAAGCTAAATGAAAAAAAAACGAATGGCCGTGTTTCGAACTCATGACTGCTACCACTCTAGCCTATAAACTACCACTACGCTAACAGCTTGATTTATTTCCATACGCATTCTTTTCTTTGTATAAATGTTACAAATGGCATCGACTGTTCCAAATGGCAACGACCGTTTACGAAAGGGAAAATAGCGGCGGGAACCAGTGGTTTTTATTGTTCCAATGTTTACTTGCATTTGTTTTTAGTATAATTGGTGGCCGGCTCCAATTTGTTACTTTAGGACATTATGGTTCCTCAACTGTACGACATTGTTAACACCTACAAACCCGAATACGTGTGGTCGGATGGAGACTGGGAGGCTAGTGATTCTTACTGGAAGAGCAAAGAGTTTATTGCATGGCTGTACAATGAAAGGTACCTGTTTTGGCGGGGAAGAAATATGGTCTGCTTGTTTGAAGTTATATATTGCATTAGTAACCAAAACCAAACAATGTTTGATCTACCGTTAAAAAGTAAGAATTGCCCGTGAAAAAAAAGCTGTACACCTCAATCTAAACAGCACATTCCCTCAGTTTTCTATGATGCGATATCCATGCGATATTAAGACCACATTGTTGACAGTTATATATAATTGTAGACCCAAGTTAACCCTAACCTATTGTACTGCATGTCCGATTACTTTTATGACTCGTGTAGGGTCAACCCCACACCTGAAGTTGTATCTGCAACTTATTTTCAGTAAGGCTGAACTCTACGAATGTGCTTTCAGTATTGAACATTAACAATAACTGACACTTTTTAACAACATACTTTTGTCAAGGTTTGCGTTCTTTAACAACAAGGTTTGTTTACTTACCGGTATGTTGTCTTTTAAGCAATTGGTTCTTCCGTTCGTAGAGTTAAAGATGACCCCTTATTTTCATTTGGCAGTCCAGTTCTATTTTTTACAGTAGAAAGTTAGTGAGACTACGTCTCTTCAACAGTTGTTGTTTTAGCTTCATGTTTGTTTTGCAAGTAGCTGGGTTTCTAGTCTGTCTGTTACAAAACCAAGTTAAATTGTTACTTAGTTGTTGGCTTCACACTCATTGGCCCCAGTAGAAACGGTTTTTTTTGCAAAGAAACAACATCAAATTTTTAGAAAAAAATGTATGTGAGCAAGAGACCAGTTGTCATCTTTCAATCTATTCAGTTGACACATGTGTTAAATTAACAGCCCTGTGAAGGACACTGTGGTTATCAATGACCGGTGGGGGGTGGGGTGTATGTGTCATCATGGTGGAGTGTACACATGTGCGGACAGGTACAATCCAGGTAAGATTCTATTTTCGGTATCATATCACAGTTCATCAACACTAGTGACCCAGGGGATTGGGTGGGGTTAGGTATTTATGTCACCATGGTGGAGTGTTCACTTGTGCCAACAGGTGCAGTCTAGTTAAGAATCTATATTGTGCGTCAAAAAGGTCCATCCGCTAGATTGTGTCGGATGAGATCGGGTGTGGTGTGTATGTCACCATGGTTGACTGTTCTCTTGTGCCAACAAGTGCAATCCAGTTAAGATTCTAGTTCTTGAATCACAAAGTATGGTCTATCCATCAGATTGTGTCGGGAGGGGGGATGTGTGGTGTGTATGTCACCATGATGGAGTGTCAACAAAGCTTACATGCATCTGTCTTTCAGGGGACTATTCACAGAAAAGGGTTAAAAATTATACCAGGGTTCCGACAGAGTCTTAAAAAGTCTTTTTATTTTTGCATTTTTAAAATCTTGAGAGTCTTTTAAGAATTTGATAAAAGTTATTAAACGTATGTTGCAGTAGTTTACGCCTAAACAGACGCCTTGCCTCACATCAGCGAAGAGACCGTTCACATATTTTTTTTGTTCATTCTCGATGTTGGACTTGCTCACCGATGAAGAGCGCCTATGTTCCTCCGAATTTTCTAAATTCTGTACCGCTTATCTTCAGGTGTCCTTCAGAAACATAAGTGGGAAAACGCAATGACAATCGACAAACAATCCTGGGGCTACCGGCGGAACACTACAACCGATGACTTCCTCAATATGGATAACTTGACTGATCTGCTTGCATCAACAGTGAGGTATTGACTGACTGCTGAAGAAGTGATTTTAGTAGCGTGATCGTTATCAAGGAATTGCTATCTTTCAGTTGTGGCAATTAGTTTTTAGGAGAACACAGAGCTTAACTTTTATAAATTAATAGGGAATTGTGAAATACAGTAGACACCCAAGAGTAAGAACCTACATTTTCCGATCCTGTGTTGGCCTAAACTGGTTCTGACATAAATGGTGGTTAACATAAGCTTGGCATAAGCTTGGCTATCTAGGATATTAAAAGGTTCTTAATTTCTTGCCAAAAATTATGTTGTTGCTAAGAAAATTATTGATCAGGTTCGTTAGACATAAAGGAAGCGTGCATTTGTTCCTTTGAGGTGCGGTAATACGAACAACAGCACATCACAACCTGCAACGCAACAATGTTGCGCTTCAAGCTCGAAGAAAATGTTTCTCGTGATACCGCACTTTTAGCAAAAGTAATTCCGTTGAATTATCAACATTTAGTTCATCGCGGTTGTGGTCTCCTTCCTACGGCAAATAAAGTTTCATCGTGTAAAATATATTCCCATAATTTATTTTGTAACAATCTTTCTCTAATCGAAAAACCTTGAAAGACAATGGAAGAGGAAAAATCTTCCAAGAGCACCAAACTGATTTTTAAGTGTTTTTGTGCTCTCCCTCAGCTGCGGGGGCAATATGTTGATCAATGTTGGCCCAACACCGGACGGCAGGATTGATCCAATATTTCAAGAGCGGCTGCTTCAGTTTGGTCAGTGGCTAAAGGTCAATGGCGATGCGATATACTCCAGCAAGCCATGGAGAGCACAGAATGATACAGTGACGCCTGGAATATGGTATGTGGGTTATTTGGCGGTTGCCCCCACTACATCTTCCTCTCCATCAATTGTCATACTGCATCATATTATCGTGACTTAGAAGAACTTTATTTGACTTTTAGAACTTTGAATCAAGGGGGTTTCTGGGCAATTACCAACGTACCAAAAAACCTAAACCAACA
>JAOBRG010273537.1:1337-14453 GCA_027574985.1 Umimayanthus nakama | reverse complement strand
TTGGTGTTCGGTGTTTTATGGTGTTGGGTGTTTGTTGAGGTTGTTCGGTGTTGGGTGTTTGATGGTGTTGGGTGTTTGTTGAGGTTGTTTGGTGTTGGGTGTTTGATGGTGTTGGGTGTTTGGTGTTTGTGGAGGATTTTGGGTGTTTGGTATTTGATTAGGGTGTTGCGTGTTTGCTGTTTGATAAGGGTCTTTGGTGTTTGGTCTTTGTTGAGGGTGTTCGGTGTTTGGTGTCTGATGGTGTTGGGTGTTTGGCTTTTGATGAGGGTGTTGAGTGTTTGGTGTTCGATAAGGATTTTTGGTGTTTGGTATTTGATGAGGGTGTTTGTTGATGGTGTTGGGTGTTTGGTGTCTGATGAGGGTGTTGGATGTTTGGTGTTTAATGAGGGTGTTAGATGATTGGTCTTTATCAAGGGTGTTGGATGTTTCATGTTTTTATAGTGTTTTTGGTGTTTGTTGAAAATGTTGGGTGTTTGGTGTTTGATTAGGGCGTTGGATGTTTAGTATTGCTTCAGGATGTTGGGTGTTTGGTATTTGATTAGGGTGTTGGATGTTTGGTGTTTGATGAGGGTGTTGGGTGTTTGGTGTCTATTTAGGGTGTTGGATATTTGGTGTTTGTTGAAGGTGTTTTGTGTTTGATGAGGTTGTTTGGTGTTTGTTGAGGGTGTTGAGTGTTTCGTGTTTAATGAAGTTGCTGGGTGTTTGGCGTTTGATGAGGTTGTTGAGTGTTTGATGTAAGATTAGGTTGTTGGGTGTTGGTTGTTTGGTGTTTATTGAGGTTATTGGGTGTTTGGTGTTCAAGTAGGGTGTTAGATGTTTGGTATTTGATGAGGTTGTTGGATATTTGATGTTTGATGAGGGTGCGAAGGAAGAAAATCCCTCTAATGTACCTATAACCAGCTAATGGCAGATGATCTAGAGGAGAACAGTGCTAGAATCGAACGAAATCGCGTATTTGGACAGTACAGTGAAGCTTGAAAAATCGTAAATGAAATCAGTAGCCAAAAGAAATCTGTCAGGGGCCAAATAGCTGGATCTGGTCCAGAGAACACGTTTCTAATTGGTTCCACCATTTGAAAAACTTGCTGGGTAGCTCACGGTTTACAGAGAGTGTTCGCGATAACCGGAGACTACTGTACTACAAAATAAACGAGGAAAAAATTAAATATGTACCAAATGGGTAACCGCTCCAACGCTTGTTAGACTAATATTTTGTATCTTGTTTCTTGCAGTCGTTTCAGGAACAAGCCGCTGAACTGGAAGACGCCTGTGGCCCGTTGCCACCGGATGTATACTTCACACACGAAGGAAAACTTGTGAGTAGAGACTAACATTTGATTGAGTAACTGCTCTCTTAGTACTAACCCTTTGAACTTTAACTTTAATTTAAACTTATTTGGTTCTTTTAAGAGTAAGCTTGGTCACTGAGGTGATTCAGGAGGGCATTCTGAAACACAATACAAGTATAATTGTCTATTTTACAATTCCTGAAAGGTGACCAAGCTTTTACAGGAAACCTGAAGCGAAAGTTGAAGTGGCACAGTTAGCGAAGTAAAAACAGTAGACACGCTAATAAGTTTCTTTCGCACTGTTTCTGTTTTTCCAACTATACCTGGTCAACCTTTTCCTCGATTTCATCATTGTAAAGACTTGGTTACCTTCAGAAACTGTGAAGTGGACTATTGACCAAACATATACTAACTAAAAAATTATGGTAAATCCGTAATACAAACACATAAAAATAACAGTACTCTTTAAGATTATTTACTTTGGGCGTAGTTCATATTTTAGAAAGAGATGTTAAAGAACAAGTTGAATTCTTTTTTAAATAGTCAGACTTGCTTTGTCCCCATTTGGGGAGTCGGGAAGGGCGAGGCCGGTAGAAGATGATAAATGATGGAAAGTAACATCAGAGCCTCTAAGAATCGCTAAGGGGTCACTTCTTTCCTCCTCTCTGCTTCCAACCCTCCCCCCTCCCCACATTCTCTTCTCCAATGCAGAAGAAATCAGATTCACCAGTATAATGCATAATTACTATACATGCAATCTAATTATTTTGATTACTAATTTTAAAGCATGAATTTTGACAGCTTACATTCAGTAAACCACTCAAAGAACAAGGCATCGCCATAGGTTCTAATCTTGAGGTACAAATTCGACTGAAGGGAGGAGCACCCGCAGAACCAGGTAGCCATCCTTTTCTTAATACCATTATCATTAAGTTAAAGACTCTAGCCAATTTTTTTATTCTTATCTTTGGAACGCACTATTTATTCACTGTTCTCTTGCTGCAATTTCTATGTTATATCCTGACCCTAGAAGGCAAAAGTCCAAAAACAAATATGCAGCTGCCATCTTGGATTTAAAAACATTCCAATTTTTTATGCGCATTGTTTAGTTAACAACATTTACCGCTTGCAACATACAAAATTGTAAGATCTCTTGTAAAGTCGTCAGTAAGTAGGCGAAAAAGTCGCTTTTTAACAAGGTTTTGCTCTTTCGTAGTCAACACACAAGTTGCCTGACTTATGATAACGTCACGAATCTTGACGTCACTTAACTAGGGTGAAAATTTGTGTTAACAAACAAAAAACATTTTTACCAAAAGTTTTGGTAATCGGTAAGGGAATAAAAATTTAAAGCCAAAAATATTGAAGGGATTGGTCAGTTTGATCCTCCCCCCGTTATACCTCCTTGGGTTAACTTAAATCCTTTGTGTTGGTCAGAAGGAGGCAGAACTCAAATATTCGACTTTCGCAAAACATTTTGAGTAGAAGATAGAAACAGGGCTCAAAATGTTCGCTATTTGGTTCTTAGAAAGAATTTTGCTGTTTTCAAGGTATTTCGATCAGTTTGCAACTATAGGGTGTTCTGCTGAGAGGCCTGCTCCTGCAACATAGAAACAATGCTGTACCATTGATCTCACAAAAGTTATCAATCAAATTGCACAGTTTGTTTATGAAAAGCTTCATGTGTTAAAATCATGTTTTTTAAATCAGGTGTTTTCATGGCAGCCAGTTTCTGAGTGATATATTACCAAAATATTTCTTGAAATTATCCTAAAACTTTCTCAAAATTGAAATTTTTGGAAATTTTCTGTGAAATTGTAGGTTTAATTAATTGAAATTCATTTTAACCGCTTTTCTAACCGGTTTTGAATTAAACATTTTTTCCGATCTGTTTACATACGAGTTGTTCTTCTTATGCAGCGAACCCAATAAAGTAAAACCAAGTCAAGTAAATGGATTGTCTCTGGATATAAAGTAACTCAGTGACGCCGATATGGATGCATTGCTAGTTCCATTTTATTTTTGTGATATGTAATGCGGTTGTTAATGTATGTGATTATAAAGGGATAAACGCTCAGTTTGTACCAACTTTCATTGTTTGACACTCCTCAAAAATTGCAAATAATTAAACTAATGAAATAAGTTAATAAATGTATCGCACTGTTTTGTTTCTGACATGTTTCAGAGTTGAAGCTAAGGGCGAAACTGAAGGACATAGAAAAACTTGACGATCCAAACGACGTGCAGGCGAACATCAGGATGTTGTACTGGGAAATAAATGACTTGGAGGACGAATCGCAAAAGAATGAGCTTAAACGCGAACTATCTCTTCTAGCCAAAAAAGCGTTTGATAAAGAATTGACGGAGATGCTTCAGAAGAATGGACTTTTTGATACTGCTTTAGATCTAGTTCTTGACTGCATTAGCACAATTACTGATCTTGCTGAAAAATTGTTTGAATTTAGGAAAGATAATAGTAGTGAGAAGAACTCATACAAAATGTTGAAACAAAAGCTAGGATCTAAACTAGAAACACGTGGAGCTCTAGCTTGTAGTGGTATTGATACAGAATCTGACTGGGCGGCAATTCTAATTACAAAATGCCCAAATGTACGCGCTCTTCAAGGGATGAAATTTTCCGAACTTTCAAAAATTTTGGAAACTGCCAACGTCAACGATAAATTTTCTGTAGAAGAAATATACTGCGAAGGAAGAGACATCCGAAAGCAGTGCCGAAGTTATGGCTTAAGTCTTAAAACATCGGAAGAGCTAGAACAAAAAGGGATTAGAGATGTTTCTCAGATGTCTGACTCTCAGTTACGTGAAACCTTAGCTGAAATACCAGAGAATCAAAGATGCTTTATGAAAAAGATGCATTCTAACAATAAGCCAGAAAACTTGAAAGAAAAAAAAGAACAACAAGAAAAACGGGATAACTACAAAAAACAACTGGAGGAAGCAAAAGCATTAGCTATGGAGACTCGAAAGGATGCAAGAGAAGTGTTTAAAGAAAATAGAGAAAAGTTCGAGAGTAGAGTAAAAGAAATTGCTGCAAAGGCCAAGCTACCTCAAGATTGGAACATTCAAAACCTTGACGACCCAGATAAGCTTCTAGAAAGCGTCGAAAACGTCTTAAACACAGCAACAGAAAAACTGTCCATCTCTCCCTATAACACGCATGAAGAAGTTGTTGCTGTGGCAAGTGGAGGACTAGCTCGTCATGGCATCAACTTCCTTGGAGATGACGGTGAAGAAACAGCTAAACGGCCGCCGTTTCCTATTTTGAGAAAACCAGAATATGTTGAGTGGCTTAGTCCAGCTGCAGGATATAAAGTGTTATACTTTAAATCTACCCTGGCTAACGCATCTTCCTTGTTCTATAAGTCAGTGGAGTCTTCTGGTCTTAGTTTAGCAGCAAGTGTTTCTGGGGGTTATATGGGCTTTCATGCCAGTGCCTCAGGGCACTCTAACTCCGAAACGTCCGATGAAACAGAGAAAAAAGTACAAACATCTAGCACTTATGCCTCTGTTACACAATATATTGTTCATCCAACGAAGGCTTTCCGGCTGCCAAGAGAAGAGATGCAGCTAGAAAATGAGGCAAAGCTCAAAGCAAAAAGGATTACAGACCTTATTACCGCAAAAGATTTCCTCAGTAAGTATGGCTCTCATGTGTCAGCGGGATTGCACACTTTGGGAGGTGTGTTTTTCAGTACTGTAAAAGTAACGACAAAGGAAAAAACAGAAACAACAGTTCTCACGAATGCAGCAGCAGATCAATTTGGAGCTGAGGTCTCAGCAGGAGCAACAGGACTTGGGTGGTTGGTGTCAGCGTCCACGAAAACAGAACATTTTAATATTTCTAGTTCTAATGATGCGTCCGAAGTGAAAACCAGAGAGGGCCATTTTGAAAAGACAGTCGAAACACTAGGACCAGCAACTACTAATCCAAACATGTTCGGGGAGATACTTCAGAGTAACAATGCAACATGGTTTGTGATTGATCGTGGCGATCAAGACTCGCTTGTGCCAGTGTGGGAGATAGTTAAAGAGCTTGGTGAAGAATATGCTAAACCTGCGCAGCTTATCAAGCGTTCTTGGGAGACAAAGAACTTGTCGCGTTTGTCAAGAAATAAGGAGGTAGGTTACCTAGCAAGCTCGTCCGGAGACAAAAACGAAGCTATTGAAATTGAAATTTTGGAGATGAAAAACTATATCCGCAGCAAAACATACGTTGCTGAACAGAAACCTGACACGTGTGTGACAGTTTTGGTTGATATATTCCATAGAATACGCACAACAGAACAAACTTGTAAGACACTTGATGGTGAAAAAAATGTAATGGCTATAGCCCTGGAAATACCTTCATTTGCCGAATTTTTGAAAAATGTTGCAACTAAACCAGAAAACACTTTTAGTACTGCACAAAAGTTGATACGCACAACGATTAATCCTGAAAAAGTAACGGGAAAAGTGCGCTTCGATCCAGAATTACTGGCGTTCCTTGAAGCCACTTCTGACACAACAACAGACATTATAGAGCAGAAAGAAGTAACTATTGAAAACCTTGCTGAAGAGCTTTATAAACTGGGCGAGAAACTAGAATATGAAGGAATGGACAGTGCTACCGGCAATCGCGAGGCTGCGTCATTGTTACAAGCTGCTTTAAGTGTAGAGAAAAACGAAGAACTCCGTACTGCTCTAGAAAGTCTGGCAACTTCAGTGGGATATCAAAAAGACTTCCATGATTTTGAAACTGTTTTAGGACCAAGTGAACTGTCTATTTTAGCTGGAAAGATCTCTGCAATTCTACATGCAAAGTTTGAGACGGGAATGCAAGTAAAGTACACGTTCGAATGCACAATGGAAGAACTTGGATCTGGTCAAATTGAAGCAGTTGGAAACATTGTATTAGTGAAAGAACGAATTGCTTTTGTCTTATGGAAATCTTTAACAAACAACGCAACAGGAAGAACATGGGACAGGCAGAAACAGACAGAGCGGTGGAATCGTGAATGGATGGGAGAAATCGTGCCTGGCGATCCAGAAAACTTTCATAAAGCAACGAAGAACGAACATTTACCCTGTAAAATACCCTTTTGGAAGCTTGAACTATACAGCCAGCAAAATAATGTTAACGATTCGAGTGCATCGTACCGTGGAATACGGTGGCGACAAACAGATGCAAAGCGCAACGTAGTGCCAAGCTTCACAGTTTCTAATTATTGCGTAGACAAGCACGTGTTGTCAGACGGAGCTTCTTCGTCTCAAGATATTGTTCATCTTTTATGTCGCAGAATGGACGCCTTTAAGAAGAAAACTGGTTCTGAAAGCTGGGAAGATGACGATAGTTGGAGCGACGATGATTCTGCCAAAACTGAAGAAAACAATTTGATCCCAGAAGTTGCTCTGACTCAAACAGATCCATTTTATCTTCTCTTAGAATAGGTTTCTAAATGCAACCTGTAGGCAAAGATGAGGCTGTTTGATATGCTGCTCCAGCAACGCTATACGATCCCGTTAATTATTCAAAAATCTAGTGGGATGTATTCCTACAATGCCGGTGCCTTACGTTTTGTCAGCATTAAACTCTTTTCCGGTGTAATAGAACTGCTAAACGATACGTCGCTCCCACGAATAGCATTTGTGTCTAGACGACCGGAGGGACAAACTGAAAACAGACATCTCGTTAAGAATGTTTTCAATTGTACTGTTACAAGCTCTGTCAGTGATCATGCGTTCGGGACAATTGCAGAACTTGGTGTCGGTTTCCTAAAAGATGACAGCAAAGTGGTAAACTATGATCCGTGGCTCGTCGTTAATGTGCGGGGAGATTACAAGCCTCTGTGGACGTTTGTGACGCAGTTCGCTGATGTTGTTGTCGTTGAGCTCAACCCAGACGACTCAAAAGGAGTGGACGTAGGAAAGCAAGGTTATGTAAAGGAAACAGCGGAGATTTTAAGGTGGAAAAACAGAAACGATTTAGAAAAAGCAAGGAGGTCTAAAAAACCGTTATCAGTCGAAGGCAGTTTTCATGGAGTTGCGGATTTGTTAGAAAGAACTGTTCGCGATCATTGTCGCCCTAAGATGAAACCAGAAAATCATTCAATTTTACTAGATATAACGCTGGAAGGCAAGCAAATAGAGAATGAAATTATGGGCCTGAATGAAATGGAAAAAAGAATTGAAAGGTTTAACTTTGATGAATTACGCCAGAAATTGCAGATGCAAAGCAGCTTTGTTAGACAATGTGAAATTGAAATCGAGATTAAACGTATTCGGGCGAACATTGTCCAACGCACACATAAATCTGACCAAGTAGATCAAGAAAAAAAGTTTCGACTCGACATTGCAGACGGACAGATGCAACTTCCACTTATTCAACAGTTTTACAGTTTGCTTAATGAGTCTGATAGTGATCTGCGTGTCATTGGGATCCAACAGTTTGCAAGCTGCGTTAATAAAAGATCCGATGAAATTTTAAAGAAAGAAAAGGTTAGAAAAGATAGATCATGGCAATACTACAAAGAGAATCCAAAAGATAACGAGGCGCTCCAATTGTACTACAAAGCAAAAAAAGACTACACAAACAAAAGTATCAGTGTTGCCCATTGTTGGAGAGAACTGAGCCATATTTATTCGGCCAAGCCTGGTATGTATCAAAACCTTCCGCTTTTGGCGGCACAGTACCTTTTAGACGGCTTTGCTCTTGAGATCCTGGATGGTGATGCAGGAAGTGTAAACATAGAATGGTTTCAAAAAGTTATGTTTCACTTAAATGACAAGCTTACTAAAGAACTTGAACGCGAACCAAGAGTGTTCGTTGTAAGTATAATGGGAACACAAAGCACAGGCAAGTCGACACTTCTTAACACTATGTTTGGATGCCAGCTTCACACATCCTCCGGACAATGTACCCGAGGAGTACACTTACAGCTAGCCAGGGCTGAGAACCGTGAAGGAATTGACTACGTTCTTATCATGGATACTGAAGGAATTAGAAGTCCTGAGTTCTTTGGAACTGAAGGTTCAGTATCAAGAGATAATCGCATGGCAACATTTGCAGTTTTACCAGCCAATGCGTGCATTGTCACGACAGTAAATGAAGAAGATTCTGCTATCAAGGAGGTGCTTCCAATTGTAATGTTAGCTTTCAAAGGTTCAAACATTGCACAAGAAAGTGCCGGCCGGCTGTCTTCCTTGCTTTTTTTTGTTTATAGCAAGGTAGGAACATCTCCAAGAGACCTGGAAGGCTTTAAAGAGAACCGTCGCCAACTTGTAATGGAGCTTCAAAGTGCAGCAGATAGGATTGCAGGATCGAAAGTTGCAGGCTCTGAATCATCTTGTGAAACTGATCCTTTAGAATCCGGTGGCAAAAATCTGCAGAAATTTCTTGCAAATTTTAAGACAAGCAAGAAAGAATCAGAGAGCGATGTTAAATATATCGGTTTACTTAACAAGGGAGAGAAGCCGCCAAACGACATCCCCAATAGTGAATACGGCGAGAAAGCTCACCAACTTCTTGAGTATATACACAAGAGAAGACAACAGTGTTCACTGAAAGGCCACACACTCAAAAATTGGGTTGAATACCTAGAACTAGTGATGAAATGTATCAATACATCAGACTTTGAACTGCATTTCAAGACAGCGCTACAGTTTCAGTCTTACAATGATCTACAAGACAAACTATACGACGCCCGGGAGGAACTGTCAAAGAAATATTGCGATACATATAACGACATCGAGCGCCAACTTTTGACAGCAAAAGTGGAACCAAACATTGAAGACCTAATTGATCAGTTTAGCAAAGGAGTAGCAGAGAACGATCGAGAACAAACAAGTGCTGTTACGAAATTACTTGATAGGAAGGAGTTCGTGCAGTTCAAACCAAATGAGTTAAGTCAGTGGAACTATTTTAAGAGCGAAAGACAGCGAACGTGGGAACAATTATTAAGAGACTCGCACGAGACGAAATGGAAATACGGTAAACAAGAGGAACAACTTGAGAAAGGGATTTTGACGGAATTGCGAAAACAGTGGGAAACAAACCAGAAAAAACTTAAGGATAAAACACAACAGAATATCCTATTTAGCGAAATTTTCAACAGACATTTGAATGAGGCAAGGAAACATCACCCTCCTTTAAACACCGAACAGAAAATAAGAGAAGAATATGCTCAAGTTTTGAAACAATTTGACGTCGGAGGCAGTACCAATTGGCTAACAAACGGTCTGGGTTATATGAAAAAAGGTTTTGATCATTTTCTAAAGTTTGTCGGAATTAAGGATAAAACTGACTTACAAGACATTGCACACAAGTTGAAATCAAGAGTAACAGACAGGCTGTGGACTGTTAAACGTTACAACGGCAAAAGTGTTTCAGATGCTATTAAGTACACGAATGAAGAAATTCAGAAAAATAACATCTCAATGAATGAGGAGAAAAAGCACCTACATCTAGTAGTTTTTACCGTACTGGTTGAAAAACTTAGGCATATTCAAAACGAGTGGGATAAAACAAACAACGTGACTGTGAAATTAGAAAACTCCAGAAACCGGCTTCTTGAAAAGTTTAAAAGTATATGCAAAGGGTTCGTTGGAGCTCGCTCGATTGCTGCCGATATTACAAGTGCCCTTAAGCAAGCCTACACAAACGGGTATAAACACCATCTTGCCTATGACACTTGTCAAAGAGTGAAGTTCCAGCCATGGGTGAAGTTTCCAGTCAAAATGCAAGCACACATCGAACTTGACTTAATTGCAAAGATCAAAAGGCGGGAAACAAAATCTGTTCTGGAATCAATATACAACTCACCGAATCATTACAATACAGTGCTTACTACACTTATTGTTAAGCACAGCAGGAAAGAGAACATGAAGAACGAGCTGGTCGAAAGCATCAAAGAAGCTGTAAGAATGACAACTGCTTCTATCGAACAATGCAAAAACAAGTTTGGTAACAAGTTTCATGAACAACTTGATCAGTTAATGCCTCCTGAGCTGCTCAAAGAGTTCCCTGCGGGAATTTGGGACGAAGTAGAAAAACAAGAAAAAAACATGGTCTAAAGAAGCGAGACTGGATGGAAATAGGGGATGAGATACAAAAGGACGTTGAACGGTGCAAACAAGAAATTGCTCTACATGTTTCTGATCAATAGCTCTATCAGCTTGTCAAAGACAAAATAGAAATGGAAAGAGGATCTACTACAACCAGAGAACGCTGTTCGACGCCTTGTCCACACTGTAAAATGCTATGCATCAACTCATCTGGCCATGACATTGATGAAAATGGTGGATATGAAACATCTGTCGGCCGTGGGAAGTTGCACGACACTCACCACCAACCTCAAGGAATATGCGGTTGGCACCGCGTTGAATCAGGTGAACTTGAGGAAAAGACTTGCACAGAATGCGTTGTAAATGAAATTTCCTTCAAACATGATGGAAAATTTATACCTTATAAAGACTGGTGCAAAACTTATCCTTCGTGGGCTCTCCCAAATATAACAGGTAAAAAGCACAAACTTCTAGAGTATATATTTGCTAAATACCAAGACGAACTGGTAAAAAAATTCCCCGGAACCAAGCGCTGCCCAGAGTCCAAGTTGCTATCTTTTTCTCACGATCTTGATGAAATCGAAAGGCAATGTAAGGAGCTAGCGTATAAAAAGATTTGAGTAATGTGAAGAGCTATTGTCTGCTGTTTCATTAACTTGCTATGTTCTTCTTTCGAGAGCGTTCGTTTATAAATCGAGACCGTTTTCGGAGTTTTGCCAACAAATAGGTAATAACGAAAATAGGAGAGCTTTTACAATATGGTTAGAAAATAAAGCAGTAATGGTCACGTCAAACGATCTTCCGCAAGGAGATCCAGTACTCAACTCAGTAGTTTTTAGAAACTGATGGTGATTTTCAAATAGCATAGCACATATCGATTTAATAGCTAGTTAACGCAAAACATTAAAGTAATTAAATACACGTGTGCAAATTTTTTGAGGTTTTTTGATAAAAAAACCCCAACGATACAGATGTAGCATTGGTAAGGATTTGATCATGTTTAACAATACACGTGTGTATTGGTTAGTGAGGATTTGACTATAATATAATAATAACAATTTTAGTATGATAACATTGTGTTTACAATAATATTGCAGACGCAGAGTTTTTGCTTTATGCGTATAAAAACTTAATTACTATAATTATTACTATACCCGTGTGTAACACTGGTGAGGGTTTGTGTAACAGGTTTATAATACTCGTGTAATAGTTAAAGGGGGATATGACAATAAAACCTACTATAAAATAGATAATTGATTCGTACCGCCTTTTCTAAAGGGTTTGTTTTTTCTCTCAGGAATTCCGAGATAATGGAAGAATATGTTTTGAGGGCTACACAAACTGTTGTTTTAGGCTGCTTTTTATGACGTCGCAACACGCAACGTTGTCAGGTTTGGCCTAGCTGGGCCTAACATATTTCGGCTCTACTACACAGCAGACAAAATACATCCATTCAGGTTCATTTTGCATGCTGGGTTTGGTCAGCTCCAGACTCAAACTACTGTTACAAGCCTTTCAATAGGCAGAGTACAATTGACTCACTTGGCATGCGGTACCCGGGATACGAAAACCATATAAAAATTGTGAGAAAATTGGAACGTATTCCCCGAACACGCGCTACCACAATTCTCAGGAGTTTAGAGGTGCCCTACAACTTTACAATATTATCCTGAATATATTTCAAGAGCTTGCTCAATACAGCTGGCACTACTTCTGCCGTATGGCAAAGTACAAACGACTCAGGTGCCTCACTACTTCACAGTATGAACTTGTCTAGATCATTTTATAATATTGAAATATCATTACATATTTCGACATCGTCCGTGTTGTTTTACAACTGCCATTCACAAGTTATCCACAGAACTACTAAGGAGTTCTTTACTTACATTTTCAATGAATTCTAGGACAAAAAATTGTTTAGTACAGATGACGACAGTTGTCATGGTTGACAAGAAAAATGCGCTGAGAACTGCGCTGGAGCAGACACCACGTGCAGCCAGAGCTTATATATAAAGCTTATTACCCACAATCTCCAATAGACAACAACAACAACAACGTTTTGTAATGCTATATGTATATGGGCGTAGTAAGGATTTTCCGGCTTTGGAGGGGGGGGGGTGTGTGATTACTTTTACAGAGAAATGTTCATTTTTAAAAGACAAACTGAGACGTACAAGTGGGTGTTATATTGAGCTACATTGGTCAGGAGGCTAAAACACTTTCTGCAAAGGGGCCGCAAAGAGAGAGCTTGGCTGAATCACCAACAGTTATTTAACCGGCCGGGATAAATTAAAGTTTTCTTTCAAATCTTTAACTCTAGCGTACTGCAAACCTTAAATTTGGTCTAAAGTTGCCCAGAAAAGCAAAAGTTGCCCGAATTTGCTAGTACTGAAAAATGTTGCTCGAAAATCCCAATATTTGCTCAAAAGTTGCCGAGCACAATCTGGACATGCCTAGCCCCAAGTGAACGGACCTTCCTGGTCCTATTGTAGATAAAGTAGGAGGTGGAACATGTTTATTTGACTTGAAAATTAATTATATATACCCCAAATGCTGCTGGCAGCATTTAGGCTTGCTGCATTGCACAGCATCATACATCAGCTAGGGAAGTCAGTAGCTTTAGTGGATCATTACGCCAATATATGTGCACGGTCCTGAAAAACTCTCTACGCGCTTTTTAATTAAGAACTTAATCTTAAAACAGGCTAAGATAGAAAAAAAAAATTGTTCATCCACACCGACAAAGTTCGCACCGGGTTGGGGGGGG
>JAOBRG010273426.1:0-16195 GCA_027574985.1 Umimayanthus nakama | reverse complement strand
TACCTTGCTGCGATCGATAACTGTTTTAGATGTCATATCTGACAGTTTATCTACTTCCCAGAAATCAGAATAAAAATCAACAGTGATCAGATGGTCCTCACCTTCAAGACTGAAAATGTCCATAGCCACTCGGCTCCAAGGGCGCTCTGGAATTTCATGTGTCATTAACGGTTCTTTGCACTGCGACTGTTGATACTCGTTGCACGCGCTACACTGTCCTATCATGTCCTTTATTTCATTGCTCATATTGGGCCAGTAAAGTACATCTCTGGCCTTTCGCAGACACGATTGTGCTCCAAGGTGGCTCGAGTGGATGCGAACTAGCATTTCTGGGCGCACTGGCTTGGGAATAATAACTCGTGGCCACTTGAAAAGGACTCCATTCTGAACTGTAAGTTCACCACTATGGACCAAGTACTCTCTGATGATCACTGGCACTTCTTCTTTGGTCTCTGGCCAACCTGTAAGAATGGTAGTTTTCAGCACTTGCAATGCTGTATCCTCCACTGTCTGCTGCTGTATCTGTCGAAGGCGGTCATCCGTAACCTTAAGAAATTCAGTGTGGTTTTTCTCAAGGAACTGCTCAAATGGCGTCTGTTGACCAATCTGGAAAATCTGTTCGACAGGTGTCACACTTCTTTTATCGGCCTGTACAAGAGCTGCTCTAGAGAGAGTATCTGCAATATACATCTCAGTCACTTTTTGGTAGGTCACGTTGAGATTAAACTTCTGCAGACGAAGTAGCATGCGCTGTAATCTCTGGGGAGCAGACAGCAGTGGTTTCCTGAAAATGATTTCCAGTGGCTTATGATCACTTCTTAAATTTACGCAGTCCCTGCCATGGATGTACTGATCAAAATGCTGTGTTGCAAACACAATGGCAAGACATTCCTTCTCAATAACTGCATATCTACGTTCAGTGGCAGTTAATGTTCTAGAGGCAAAAGCCACTGGTTGGCCTTTCTGAAGGAGGACAGCCCCGAGACCAATTTCACTTGCATCACACTGAATAGTGACTTCCTCTGTTGTATCAAAATAACGAAGCACTGCGTTATCTGTCACCAACTTCTCTATGGTTTCAACAGCTTTATCATGCTGTGGTTGCCAACACCAAATTGCATCCTTATCTGTTAAACGCCGGAGCGGTTCACTGACATCCGACAGATGTGGCAAAAATTTGGCAAGATAGTTGACGAAACCAAGGAAGCGCTGCACTGCTTGTACACTATCTGGTTTAGGGATGTCAGTAACTGCTTGTACTTTGCGAGGGTCTGGGCGAAGATCTTTGGATGTAAGCAAGTGGCCCATGTAGAAAACTTCAGTCTGTCGTAACTTCAGTTTCTGCTTGTTGATCTTCAGATTGCAATGTCGAGCTCTTTCTAATACACCAATCAGGTTTTGGTCATGATCAGCAGCGGCATTTTCTACTGTGTCACCGGAGCCGTACACTAGAATATCATCTGCTATCACCATAACTCCTGGAAGGCCTTCGAACAGTTCATGTTGTCTCCTTTGGAACTCTTCCGGTGCGGTCGAAATTCCGAATGGCATTCGAAGCCAGCGATATCGACCAAATGGTGTCCAAAAGGTCGTAAGATAGCTGCTCTCCTCGTCAAGTTTGACCTGCCAGAAACCATCTTTGGCGTCCAGAATTGAGAATACCTTTGCCTTTGACAGGTGGGGTAGTATTTCTTCTACTGTTGGCATAAGATAGTGTGGTCGTTTGAGGGCCCTGTTCAAGTCCTGCGGGTCAAGGCAGATGCGAAGTTTTCCCGAGGGTTTTCGAACTGCCACCATGCTGCTTATCCAATCAGTTGGGGTTGTCACTTTCACCAGCACTCCTTTTCGCTCTAGCTCGTCAATTTTCTTCTGCAACTTTGGTTTCAAAGCTACCGCCACTCTGCGAGGCTGGTGCTGAACTGGTTTCACCGTGTCGTCAATTTCCATGTGGTACTCACCAGGCAGACATCCTAATCCTGTGAACACATCTGCATATTTGGTCATAATATCAGTTTCTCTGACTGAGTGCACAGTTTGGCTCACGTGCACAGTCAGTAGTCCCAACTGTTCACAAGTTTTCGCAGACAACAGGGGTTTCTGGTCAACATTAACCACTTGAAAATCAAGCTCATAATTCTTTACTTTATGAATGCAATGTAACGTACATGTTCCCATGGGGACCATCGTTGATCCATCATATAGTCGAAGTTTGGCATTGGAATTTTGCAAATCGGGGTTTCCATCCTGTTCAATTTTGCAATACTCCATGAAACTGAGAATATTGCATGTAGAGCCATAATCTATTTGGCAAGTCACTGAACGTGCTGGCATACGTTCAATATTCAAATCAAGTGTTGCAAACCATTTTTTACCTGTTGACTTCACAGCTCCCACAAAGTGTTCAACATTGTAGAGTGAGTCGTCACTGTCCGACGAATCGTCGAGCCTGTTTACTCTATTTGTGGATCTCTCTAAATCTGATTTCTTTCGCTGCTTACAGACGCGGTGAAAGTGATTTTTTAACTGGCAGTTGGTACAAATTTCCCCATATGCAGGACACAGCTGCTTGTCTTTCTTGTGCTTTCCGCCACAATATTTACATGCGATAGCTTCAGTTTCTTTCTTTGCTTTGGGATTCGCCTCATGAGTCCTTGCGGTCGTCGATTTCTGAAATTTGCCCTTGCTGTTGAAAAATTCACAGTTTGTTGCTCATTTGACATGTCTTTGAGTTGAGACTTTGGAATCTCACTACTTCTACACACGTCGATGGCTTTCTGCAAATCCGGTTTGGGTTCTCTCAGCATTCTTGCACGTGCGCTCGAGTCTTTTGTCCCCAAGACAAGACGATCGCGGATTAGATCATTTTCGAGCACACCGAACTCACTGGTTGACGCCAATTGCCGTAATTTAGTGATATACTGGGCAACAGTTTCTCCTTGATCCTGTTCACAGGTGTTAAACTCGTACCGCTCGTAAATTACATTTCTAGTTGGCTCAAAGTGACGCTCAAGTGCTTGCAAAATTTTGTCGACTTTCTTTTGATCCGCCTCAGCGATATCCAGGTGTGTATAAACACGAAAACACTCTTTTCCCATTAAAGAGAGCAAAGTCGCTACTCTTATGTCATCCTGTTTCTTGTTCAGGCTTGTCGCAACTTCGTAATTTTCATACTGTGCTTTGAAAAACGACCAGTTTTGCACAAGATCCCCTTTCAGGTCCATCGGCGCTGGGACCGGGAAATTACTCGTGGCTGCCATTTCGGTTACAATCTCTGGTGATTGCTTGCCTTTGTTGGCCATCCAGGCTTGAAAGCTCAGTCACTTATCTACTGGAGGTCAGCCAAGATTTCAATTGCTGTTGGTGGGTCTGAGATGTCTCTTTTTCAGGCTATTTTACTGGAAAAGACCCAGTTCTGATACCATGTTCCAACGCCGTGTTGGACTACAACAACAACAAGGTCGGATAGGCCTGGGCCGAGTATTGTTACACAATGTCTGTAACACGAACAACCATATTTTAGTGTGTTCATTAACTTATACTTTTTCAAATGAAAAAAGTGTTTAATTTAAGCAAAAATGGTCACCCACTAATCTAAACTAAAATCGAAGTCAACCAAATTTTAACATTTTCCACCAAATGGTATCAAGTCTATACCTCATTATTTGTGACATGGGCTTCAGCTGGAGACCATGCTTCTCCCTTCTTTAACATCATGATTACTGTCCCGTTCTCAAGGGAAGCAATGACATCATCATCATCAATAATTGTGCCATCAAATTCCAAAGTGATGACAGCATCAGGTAGCTCCTTTTCTCGTGCTATTATGGGGCAATATACAAAAAAGACATTCATACAATGTACCATGCATGTTGTCTGCATATTAAAATTTACAATTAAAGCGTGTTTTCGACCTTTTGAAAGGTCAAGCTCGAGGACAAGCTGTTTCTAACCGAGCTCCATATTTTACATCCCAAAATTTCATTGCCTTTAAAATTACCGACCCAAAAAATCCTGATAGTATCTTTTATATGTTTGAACAAAAACTCCAAAGATGTATAATAATGATGCAATGTGATGGAAAGAAGCTCTTTGTAGTAGTAAGTGTACATATTTCAAGCAAATATGGTAAAGAACACAAAGACAAATCTGAATTTGTTAATAGTCAGCACTAATGAAAAAATTATCCCAAAAGTTACAGCATATCTTTGCAACCCAGAAAATCTTGGCATGTTTCACAGAAACAATTTAGTCCAAAATATAAGACTCAAAAAATCTGTCGGACCCCTGAGTCATGCCTCACTTGGCCCCTGGTTATTCAGCCTGTTTCTATTTCATGCTGAGACTACTACTGGAATACCACTTTAGGCATATTTTTCAAAATTAATAAGTATCATAGGGCATGTGATAACACAAGACACATGAGAGTGATTCTGACCTTTCACTTTATGATAATAACAAATTTGACTCCACTAGTTCACAGGAGAAATAATACCTACATTTATATGATGCTGCTTTATTATTAAGTTTACAGACAAATATAAAACAAAATCGAAGATGCACACCTTTTGTTTTTAGTTGCTCCACTGAATTAGCAACAACTGCGATTCTCTGTTTGCGGATTTTGAAGAGTACCGTGATTCCTTTAACCTGATACATCGACATTCAGAGTGAATACAAATGGTCAAACTTAAATCCAATGGTTGGCTTTGAAATATGTATTGAAATGTTAAGAATGCATTGTTATACAAAATTTATTGGTATTTTTCTTAGAAACCGAGTGCCAACTTGTAGCAAGTCTAGTCCCATCTCTCAAGTGTAGTTGATCATGACCCATCAACCCAGCTACCAACTGTATTATTTTAGATTGCTGACCCTGTCCACCAAACACATAATTAATTGGGTTCTTTAATAGAAAAAGAAATATATTTTTGCACTACTACTGAACAGAGCTAGCTGTCTTGACTCTTGATAGATCGACTAGTCAACAGTGTATTCCGAACGTGGGACGAGATTTCTGATAGCTATATTGAAAATATACCAGAACAAATATCTATACATAATTATATTTTTAATCTCTGTGATATTGTCTGTTAAAATGTGGAAAAGATCACGTGAATCCACGTGCGCACTCAAGCCTCAGTCATCACAAAGAAATACTCACACATTCAACCTGAATGTGCATGTTTATGCTGCTAGAACAACAGTGTTGATCAAATTATATAGTTAAGGAAGATGATTCTGCGACATGTCTCATTTTAAACAATTAATAAAATGTTCAATTCCTTCGTGCGCATGCATGGTTCGCTACGCTTGAACAACATGCGATCGATCACGAGTGACGGGAACAAAGCACAAAAAGCCAAACAAAACATCTCAATATTACAAACATGCTCTCCCACAACTCATTTGGTCAATTAAACAATAGGAATCCGGAAAAGATGGCCAGTTCCAAAGCGTAATATTATCAGGTTTCTCTTACCTTCAAATCGAACACCTCCGAAGATGCGCTGAGATCGCAGAAGCGGCGTTAAGCTGCTACGAACATTCGGGTCCGCGACACTGGCTATAGCCCCACGTTTTCCCCGGGATACTCTATTGGGGTTTCCATATATTGTCAAAATCCCCACCCCCAAGGGCAATATTTTTGTTCAATAGATGTCCTTAGCCAGCAATGTTCCGGGGGGGAGGGTGGGGGTTTCAATTGACTGGTGCATTAAGTTGTGTGCGAGTGCCCTTGCCTTTGAAGACAAATTCTGGCTTAAGTACAATCGATGGGTCGCCTGAAGCCTGAGTAAAAGCTGTTACTCTTTCGCTTGACAGAGTGCAGTTTCCTTTGACGTAAGTGTTACATCGGCTTCTGTGAAGCGCTTTCATTTCTGTATACGGCATCTTGTCACCATAAGTGATGAATGGGTGAACTGAAAAGTTGTCGAGAAAAAACTTGCGAACTGTCTACACATTCTTAACGTATTCAAACACAATCCCTTCGCGATCAGTGTGCTTTGTTTGGAAGCGCTTGTTCGGCTTTCGCGAACTTATGTTGAACTGCAACAATCCGTTCTTTGATCCACTGTTGGAAAAGATTAGCTTTGGCTGCCGTTTTAGTTTATCAGGTTGCTTCGAGAGCCATTCATCAAGAAATAATTGAGCTTAAGCCTTTAATAATGAGCGAGGTAGTCGAGCCTTCAGGGATCCCCGAAGTTCGATGAACCAATCATACTGTGTCCCTCTTACTTCAGGAGCAACGGATTTCCTCCCTCCACCCTGTTGATGGAGCTTTGATTTTTGCGGTGGTGCAGAAACCTTTACAGCATCTTGGGATTTCCGTTCATAGCACCGCTTTCCTAACTTTATGGCTTTTACCAGTACTGGATTGTCGTGCTTCAAATCTTTAAGATCACGTGCGATGCATCCTTCCTGTTGTAGTGGAGTCGTTTGCTTCTTCGTTTGGCATTGTACATGATTCCCATGGCGCTGAAACTTGTCATCGTAGTCTTCTTTATACTTCCGGCACAACTTGTCAAGTTCCTCTTTCTCGTATTAGGAGTTTTTTACCCTCCCCATTTTTAAACTTCCTTTCGGCCATGATCAGTGTTCGGCTTATACTGAAGAAAATAGCGTTTGATCATTCTTTCTAAATCTCTTCAAGCACAAATCATATGAGGTCAGATTCAGACCAGCATATAACTGTTACCTTGTACTAGTATTCAACAAGAAAATGCAAGGATTAAGCAACACTCTCTCCCTTCATTCAGTGTATTTCATTGAACTGTAGAAAACCTGGAAGAACAACAAACAGGCATAAAGCAAAACAAAACTAAAATAACATTTAACCTCAAAAAGAGCAAAATAAAACTAAAACAAATCAAATCAAAATAAAATAAAACAAAATTCAGGACTAACAAACTTTGCATATACAAGAGCTCAGTATTTTGTGAATTTGCTCTGGGCTAGAGAACAAACTATCAAATGAAACCTTTTGTGGGTGCTATTTTGATCGGCACAAAATCTGACATTTTTACGAATATCAGCTTTATTTTAATGACAACAATCTTGCAAATAGATCAATTTGTAATCGCACAAAATTTTGGGCACTCAGAAAAAAATCTGAGCTCCAATGGGATTCGAACCCATGTCCTTCTGGATACTGGAGGCTCTAACCACTGGGTTATAAAGGCTGTTAACAATCCTTTTTTGTTAACATATTTTTATAAGCTTGGTATTTTTATGGGTAGGAAACTTCATCAGCAGGTGTTATTTTTGGTACATAATACATGACTCAGGTATTTTTATGGGTATAAAATGGAGAACTCCGTCAGACCCCAACTCCTCCCCCTACCCCATCAAGTTCCTACCCAGGTACACCCCTTGGATAACAATACATACTAGATAAATGGGTAGAATTTATACTTATCTCAAACAGGCCTTGTTTTACATGCTCAGCTGATTTTGAAATGCATTGCTTTCCACTCAGGTCAATTACCATAACAGTTAATTTACATGTATTAAAAAACTGAAGGTAGATTGCTACCATAGAAAGGTGTTTATTCATTAAGAAATACAGATTTTTTAATAGTTCTACTGTATGGTACTACTGGTTTCATTTGTTTTTTCCAGGCCTATGTTTACATCGCCATCGTCCAGAAAGAACTAGATGTTTTTAGACAGTGTGTTTGGAACAACCACAGGACCCGTAAACAGAAAAAGAAAGAACTTCTTGCCGGGGTTCCAGAGCACATTTTCCATTTTCCTGAGCAGTATGGTGGAGAACAATGTGGCATTCCTGTTATGATCAAGGCCCGATGGCTAAGACAACTTGATGATAAACAGAAATTTGTTCACGCCATGTTTTCTACTCGACTAAAAAACAAGATGGCGAACAACAAAGACCCAGCATGCATTGCGGTCTTAACAGAACTTTACAGCTTCCGGCAATGTCACTTCCGGTAGTGTTGATCAATACATTACATCTCTTCCCTTCTTAAATGTATACTACATAACAAAACATGAAATGAATAAAACTAAATTCTTAACCTGAAAACAGGCTGTCTTGAAATCTAATGCCATGTGGTAAAATCAACCTCAAAAGCACAAATCTATTTAGGTTTTGACAGTACAAAATTCTGAAAATTATCTGGCAACTTGACAGTGCGCTTTGGTCTTGAGGACCCAACAACAGTTCCAGGGGTCTCCGAACCCAAGTCCATACAAACTTGATCATCACCAATTTTGGCATCAGAATCTGCACTGGAAGGCTGATTAAATGGTTTCACAAACGAACTGTTCCTCCTGTACAGAACCCCTTTATTAAATTTCACTATCACCTCTCGTCCCTCCTTAGTGACAACCTTATAAGGTTCCTTCTCAAAGTTAGCAGCTAGCTTTCCAGTGATTTGCTGTTCTTCAACAGAACTTGACTTCCTGGTACTACAGGGCTTTCAGTGGCCCCTCGCCGTTCATCTGCATAAACCTTCTGTCTCAACTCTGGTAGTTTACTCTTCAGCTCCCTGCCAAACATTAAGCAGGCTGGTGTAGCTTCTGTGCTGGCCTGAGGTGTGGTACGATATGCTAGGAGAAACTTTGGAAGTTCATCTCGCCATTTCTTTCCTTCAATTTCTGCAACTTTAAGGGCTTTAAGAAGTGTTCGGTTTTGCCTCTCCACTTCTCCATTAGCCTGTGGCCATAATGGTGGGGACTTCCTGTGTTCAATCCCATTGTCATGGAGATATTCCTCGAACTCTTCAGAAGTAAACTGCGAACCATTGTCTGATTTCAATGAATGCGGAAAGCCAAATCGTGCAAAAATGTCCATCAAAGCTACAATCACTTTTTGAGCTGTGGTCGACTGCATAATCACAACTTCGTAATATCGACTGTAGTAGTCCACGACAACTAACAAATGTTCTTCTGATGGTAATGGTCCCATACGATCTACTGCAATGCCCTGCTATGGTCCAGTGGGTGATTCAGTTCTCTGCATTGGTTCTGGAGCACAACACTCTCCCACGACCTGGCACCCATGACATGATTTACACAATCTTCCCTGCATCTGCATCCATCTTAGGCCACCAAACTTTTGTTCTCAAACGATTTTTCGTTTTAAGAATGCCCGGGTGTCCCTCGTGAGCTGCATCAAGACTTCTTTTTCTCAAACTCTGAGGTATAACAATCCTGTCTCCACGTAGTACAAGCTTTCCAATACAACACAGTTCATTCTTTACACATATGTAACTTGGCATCTTACACTCCAACCAGTCCCCTGAGTGAATATAATGACGTACACTTGCCAACTCTGGATCATGTTCTGATTCCCCTTCTATCTCCCTTGGTGACACTGCAACAGGTGCACTCTCCTGAACAACAAATCTGACAAAGTCTTCAGTCTCACTGCTACAATCCTTTGGTTTTGCTTGATTAAGCCTGGACAAAGCATCTGCGATATTTGTCTTACCGGGACGGTAAACCACATTGTAGTTGTGGCACTGTAGACGAAGTACCCACCGTTCGATTCTTGCTGATGGTTTCGAAGACTTTCTGAAAATGCATTGTAGAGGTTTGTGATCAGTCTCCAATTCAAATTCGCGACCATAAACGTATATGTTAAAACGTTCACATCCCCCAACCAGAGATAACGCCTCTTTCTCTGTCTGGGCATAGCGTCTCTCCACCTCCGAAAGATTCCTCGATGCATACGACACGGCTCTCCACCCATTATCCTGGAGTTGGAGCAGCACTGCCCCAAGTCCTTCCGGTCCTGCATCAGCTACAATCCTGGTTTGACAATCATTTTGAAAGTACGCAAGTGCTTTCGCTGTAGATATGAGCTGCTTGAGGGTCTCAAATGATTCCTGTTGCTCAGTGTCCCATACAAAAGGTTCCCCCTTTCTGAGTAGCTTGCGCAGTGGCTCTGCTACTTGTGCAAAATTAGGGATAAACTTTGCAGAATACTGCACGAGCTGCACAAATGAACGAACTTCAGACACATTCCTTGGTACTCTAGCATTCACAACGGCTGCAATTTTCTCCTCACTTGGTGTAATTCCATGGCTGCTCAACTCACGTCCAAAGAAAATCAATTTTGGGAGTCTGAACTGGCACTTGTCACCATTCAGAGTTAATCCACTTCCCTTGAGACGATGCAAAACTGCATGCAAATTCCTTTCATGTTCTTCAAGATCAGAACCATACACGATCAGGTCGTCCGCAATATTAGCAACACCGTCGCAACCTTGTATAACATCTGAAATGATCTTCTGATATTTCTCGGGAGCAGAGGTGATCCCGAACATCAACCTCTTGTATCTATACAATTCTCGGTGAGTAACAAATGTTGACACATCACGTGACTGTTCCTCCAGCTTAATCTGGTGAAACCCCCTTTTAAGATCTAGAATACTAAAAACAGTAGCACCGTTCAGATCATAAAGCACTTCCTCAATAGTAGGAATTGGGTGTCTTTTGCGAATAATTGCTTCGTTTGCTCTCCGCATATCTACACAAACACGAATATCTCCATCGGGCTTAGGAGCAACGACTAAAGGTGAAACCCATTCTGTTGGAGTATTTGGTGGTACTTCCTCAATGATATCCTTTGATAACAACTTGTCCAGTTTCTTGTCAACTTTCTCTCTCAATCCAAATGGAAGCCTACGAACAGGCTGCGCAACAGGTTTCACATCCTTATTTTTAAATAAGCTGATAATCCTTCAGCTTCCCAACACCAGTGAGGATATCAGCATATCCCTCACGGATATTAGTGTCACTGCCTTCTGTCATCACTGAAGAAACATGAACTCCAAACACAGGACCAACTCTCAAAACTTTTAGTTTCTCTGCAGTGTTCCTTCCAAGCAATAGTCTTCCAGTACCTTTGAACACTGTGAACTCATCCACACATTTCTCACCGTTAATCTCACAAACAATTTCAGAGACAAATGTTCCAGCAACTTGAATAGGTTCTTTCTGGCCATAGGCAAACAATTTATTGTCACTCTGCTTCGAGTCACACTTAACACTGTTTCGATTAAGATTGTCCCAAGTTTCATAGTCAATTAAGTTGCATGAAGCACCAGAATCAATCAAAACACCCTTCAACTTGACTCCTCCAAATGGTTAGTGTAACCTCTCCCTCTTGACACTGCTGCCCTACTGCAAATGCATATCCATCTCCAGATCCATAACCCGTCTCACCTGACACATGATATGCTTTTTTCCCTTTAGCATCATTATTGGCATTTGACTTACTGGAGCCCCTTTTTCCACAACCAACAGAAAAATGATCCTTTAAGCCACACGAGTTACAATTCTGATTTTTCACAGGACAGTTCACGTCGCGAGCAAAATGTCCATAACGATTGCAGCTGTAACAACGACGACTTCGATCATCCACAGGGTTTTTTAAGCTGGCACCCTTACTTCCACTTCCTCTTTTGGAATACATATTTTGTTGGCCCACAGCATGTATTTCACTACTTTCCTGGTTCGCTAAAGAATGCATCTGCACATCAACAGCCTCATGTGCCCTTGCAATGTCCTGTAAATCTCTCAGTGTTGCATTGTTTTTCTCCAAAAATTTCCGTCGAAGTTTTGAGTTCGCACACTTCTCGATTAACTGGTCACGGATTGACTCATCAAGGTCGTGAAAGTCACATGTCAGGGCTTTTTGCCTCAATCGACACACAAACTGATCCACAGTTTCCCCTGACAACTCTTCCAATTGCCTAAACACATGTCTTTCAAACGGTACATTAACTTAAGGCAAAAAATACCAATCCAATAATGTAATACTCTCGTCGAATGTCTTCTCCACCTCTTCGCTAACAAGAGAAAAATACAGTTCTTGCAAATCGGGCCCTCCCGTGTGCAGAAGCAACGCTACTTTTTGAGCATCGTTCGTGACTCCCTTCGCAGTCACATAAAGATTGAACGATCTCCTCCACTGTCGCCAACACACCGCTAAAGTAGTTGGATCTTCCCTGGGGTTAAAGCAGGGAAGAGTTCTCACTTCACTGGGCAAAAACTGGGCTGTTTCCTGGCCTTGGCTCGCTGCACTTGTCCGAGAACCACCGTCGTCTCCAGTGGACATTTTCCCGTAAATATCGCTTCACACAAGAAAAATAAACAAACGAATTTCCGGCGTTGCAAGAATGAAACGCATCCTCGTCGCCAATGTTATGATCAAGGCCGGATGGCTAAGACAACTTGATGATAAACAGAAATTTATTCACGCCATGTTTTCTACTCGACTAAAAAACAAGATGGCGAACAACAAAGACCCAGCATGCATTGCGGTCTTAACAGAACTTTACAGCTTCCGGCAATGTCACTTCCGGTAGTGTTGATCAATACATTACAATTCCCATAACAGAAGAGGAACTTGTTGAGGTGGCTGAGCTTTCAAATATCTTTGAGGACGCTGACGACTATTTGAAACCAGCTGTGCGTAATGAATGTGAGAGGCAATTGCCTAATATTGATGAGATCGAGCCCAAGGATGCCAAGGATGCTTACCTGTACCTAAAGTCACATGTTGATAAAGATGTTTTCAAGCTATAAATATTTTAGCTTAGTTTTAGAGTATAACGGATAAAACTTTCATCATCAGTTTTGAAAACAACTCGCTGCCAATTGAAAGGCAAATTCAAATTACTGTTCAGCATAAAGTAGCTGTATAATTAGATATTATGTAATCTGTAGTCTAATAATTAAAATAGGAAATATGGTAGGAAACCTGTTTATTCATGATTGTTTCTTTTGATATCCAGCCTTCCAATGGATACAGCTATACTCACATAGCCAGCCATTGCCACAGTGACTTGCATTTGTGTCTGTTTTGGCAATTCATGACAAGGAATTGATTATTTGAAGCTTACTTAAGACTTAAAGAGTATTCAATAGTTCCTATTTACAATGGTTGTTCCAGGAACTTGTATACATGAAAAACAATTGTTTCAAGGCCGGGTTAAAGTTGATTCACCAGCAAAACAAAGGAGCTTGCCGTCCTAAGAGCATACTTGCATTTACTCACTTTGTCTTTGCATGTACGTCTTTACAGTCAGCCATAAACTGCAGATGGGATGGTCAAAGTCTGAATTACCATATTTACTTCTATCTTATTATCATTTGTTTTTTAATTTCAAAGTAGATACCTACTATGCTGGTCTTAGAAAAGTGTGTTCTTTTGCTTTTTTAAATTATCGAAAAGGGTGTACATGTGCCATGTACCATGACGTTATGGTAAATGGTTTTCGACCAATCACAGCATGCATACTATCCAAGTTATTTTATAATCGTTGTTACTGCCTTCCCATCCATCACTCCCCCATTACACTATCCACCTTTCTCATTTCTGAGTTGCCATAACAACAATGTACAAGAGTCATTCTGGTGACAATTGAACTGTGATCAAACTGGAATAAGAAAACGAAGTCCAAAATGCTTTTGAAAATACAAATATATATGTATCTTAAAAGTTTAAGCAAATTACACCTACAATTCTTAACAATGTGTCTAAAACTCATTCTGGTGACAAACTGTGATCATGTAATGGTACAGGTGTAACTGGAACAAGAGATGAGGTCCAAAATGCTTCTGAAAAAATAAACGTATCATAAATGTTCATGCAAATTTAACAAAACTTTTGCATGTGTGTCCAGCCTTTAATTGCAAAAATACTTCGTTTTAAACAACACATACGATCCAACGATATGGGGATGAGTCATTCTTATGGCAATTAAGAAAATGTTCAAAATGTTTCATCAACCATCGTTCAAGCAACTTTACTTGTTAACATCTTAAAGTTGAAGCATGTTACAAAACTTATTGCATTTATGTTCAGCCTTGAACTTGTTGATAGCTTGCTCAGACAGGTTGCCACAGCAGAAAAGCAGTGACATGTCATTAGCATCACATAAGGTAACAGTGGCAATTTCTTGATCAAAGAGTTGGTGATCTACTTCTTGAATGTCCAAAACCATGAGTTGTTTCCCTGATCTGTCATATGTGAAATGGCTGAATGCTTGTGCTTTTAAGGCCAAACCACTGTCCCCATACACGTCCGCTGTGTTGTTTACATGTTTCTGGAAATCTCCTTCCAGTTAGTTTTCCAGTGTCACAAACTCTCCATACAGCCGTCCAAAGTAAACCTTTGTGTAACACAGGACTTTACCATATTCCACTGGGGCTTCATTGGCTAATGTCAATGCAAAGTTCCTTGCGAGTGCATTCATTTGCGCAACCTTTCCAGTATGTTCCTGACTTGACTTACACAGCTTCTCAATTTCCCAAATTTGGTATTCCTTGAACTTTTTCAGCACATATTTTTCAGGACTCAGGCCTGACAGAGGGGTAGTAATACAAGCATCCCTGAAGGAGCCACTAGCAAATTTATCTTTCATAAGGAAAGGGTGGCTTCAAAAGGCTGAGCCTATGCCTTTTCAGATATTTTGAATTCTGCTAGCTGTACTGTAACTATTTCTTGAGTGGGCTGAATGAGTTTACCCAGTTGAAGCATAACACTTAGGGGCACTGAGGCTGCCACCTTACTTGACTTTGTTGGTATTGACTTCTGGCTTTGAATCGCATAATTGACTATCACTTGCTTCGATAAAACGAACATGCAATACCTTCCTGTTGGTGATTTGACTTGTCTCTGTCCAAGATGGTCCCCTCTCACCAGCTAATACATCACAGCATATTCCATCTCCTACGTCGAAGTAGCGCTTACAAGCCTCTCTTATGTTTTGGATTGTTGGTTCTCCGCCGAAAGGAACACTTGCCAAGGCCCCTATTGCCCTTTTCAGAAACAAGTCAGAGACTGGAACGAGTTTGCGATGCAAAGCCATCTGGGATTGTTACCCGGGACGCTTGTTTTGTATTTATAGTTAAAAAGACTGAAGAGTGAAGGTTTTTTTCTAAATATGACCAAATATAACTGCTGCGTTCCAAACTGCAACGGAATTCATCGCAACTCTTCACCAGATCTAAAGTTTTATTGTATTCCAAAGGATGAGAAACTGCGAAAACAGTATAAAATACTGCTTCGAAACGACAATTTAATGGTCAACTCCAAAGACACTCGAGTCTGTTCTTGCCACTGGGAAAATGGAGAAACGCTTAGCAGAACACATTTTCCTTCTATATTTCCGTGGTCCAAAGAGGTCAAAAAAGAAGAGAAATAACTAAAGTAATTGTTGAAGAAACTGTCACGTCTGAATCAAAGAAGCGTAAACGAAAGGCTGACAAGATTGAAGACCATAGACCCAATTCAACAGATAATCGGGAAACAAGCTCCAATAGCAATGGAGATAATATTGCAGATATTGTAACTTGCGTTGTAACAGAGTCAATAACAGATGTTACCGAAGAAAACTCTGATGAAACAAATGAAGCTAAAGAAGTAAACGAAGATGTCCACCGAATAAAGGAAGACAATGCTGCTTTGCGAAAAGAGCTTCAAGAGGCTAGAACTGAGATTAAAAAGCTGAAGTTTAAACTTGAAAACTATCGATTTGACATTGAAAGACATAAGGACAATCCTAAAGACATTGAATTTTATACTGGACTTCCCAGCTACAATATACTTTTAACCTGCTTCAGCCTTGTTGAAAGTGAAATATCTCAGACCTTGATCGGAAGGCCCAAAGTACTTACCCCATTTCAAGAATTCTTCTTGGTGCTTATGGGACTCAGACTTGGCTTATTAGAACAAGATCTAGCTCATCGCTTTAGAATTGGTATTAGTACAGTATCCACAATAATCAGAACATGGTCAAAATTTCTTGCCAAACAGTTCAGACCTCTAATACAGCAACCTAAGAAAGAACTTCTCTCTTTATACAGCCCAAAATCGTTCAGGGAAATTTTTCCTGATGTAGTTGTTGTCGTTGATTGTACAGAGATAGAAATAGAGAGGCCATCTGCATTAGATAACCAGTCTGCCTGCTATTCGTCGTATAAAAGTCAACCAACAATGAAAGCTTTACTCGGTATTACACCAAGTGGGGTGCTTTCTTTTGTTAGTGAATTTTTCCCTGGCAGCACTTCAGACAGGGAAATTACAGTTCAAAGTAACTTTTTAAACATACTGAATGCTGGTGATGCTGTTATGGCTGACAAATGCTTTAACGTCCAAGATGAACTTGCATCAGTTGGTGCAACCTTGGTCATGCCATCATTTCTCAAAGGAAAAAGTCAA
>JAOBRG010273315.1:2017-16199 GCA_027574985.1 Umimayanthus nakama | reverse complement strand
GAGCATGGAGTCGAGGCTTGGTAGGCCATTTGACATATTCTTTTGTTCTGGCCTACCAAGTCTCGACTCCATGCTCGCTTAAGGCTTTATGAATTCGGTGCAATACAGTTGTACAGGTACACTTGCCGTGGGGTCGTTAAGATCTGCTGGTTGCTTCATACAGATCTTCGTAGTTGAGTGTTGCTTTTGATTGTGTTTAAAGCAATCGCGACGCGTTCTTGCAGGTACTGTCCCCGCCCCTTCTCGCCCCTCCTTTCCCTTCAACTATTTCTCTGGCTCTTGTCTTGCATTTTACGCAACTTTTAATTATTTTCATTCGGCTCTTGAATTTGGTCAAACTGTTTCAAATACCAAGCATACAACTGCATTTGAAGGCATGTAGTTGTTTTAAGGAAGCTACTACACATGTGTTCTATAATATATTACTTTTACATTTTAATGTAATCTTTCCAAAGATTGAACTACAGTGTATAAAAATAGTTAAAATAAACTTGAATAAAGTACTCGTTTCCTTCTTTTTGGTCTGGGGCGAAAGGAGATCGAACTGCGCCATTGGGATAATACTTGAGGGCGAAAACGAACCGATATGCTTTTACGCAAAGACTTGGGGCCGAAAAGCAACCGACTGTGCTGCGAAAGAGAGCCGACTGTGCAAATACGCTAGGGCGTTGGAGCAAAAGAGACCTTGTGCGGGGCTTGGGAGAGAGTAACAGTCGAGTGCCCGGGTTTGCTTAGACACTAAGACGCAGTCAATCATCTGTGGGGGTGAATGGCTATGCATCCCACTGCAAACAAACAACTACGACGCCAATCAAAATGTGGAACACAATAGATTGGTTTTCTACAAATAAAAGTGCTGCTCCATGATAGTGTTCTTTATGTTTTGGGGTCTGTCATTAGAGCTATACAACACAAAACTCGTTCTAGCCACTACGTTTGCGAGTTTACTTCTCTGACCGCCTGTAGAAAGCTTAGAGCGTCCCAGTATGAAGAGCTTAGATAGTTTTCTGCTCCAAAGTTCATTTCGTTTAGATTCATTTGATTGTGAAACCTTTGTATTGACTCGACTCCCGGGTGATGGGAAGATACGGGGGACGACCGCTGGACGACCTCCGGCTCAGTGTTTTTCTCGTCCCACTCCATAACCTGGAAGAACAATGTTACACACCTTAAAAATGCTGCATGTTTTGTGTCTCCGGGGGCTATCCCAAACCAATCGAAGCCGGGATCACTTTACTAAGCTTATTGTTAAATGAACTCCCTGTCAAGATACTGTATATGTGTTTGCTTCTTAACTTCTTTCCTCACAACCTCCGTCTCTCCCTCCCTCCCTTCCACTTCTCTAACTGTGCCTGGTCAACCAGTTCACCTCGGTATCATGTAGAGGCTTGGTTACCTTTCAGGAACTGTGAAATGGACTATTTAACAATTAGTAACCGAAGGCGACGTGAATAACAGCGAATAGTCACCAAGACGAAGTCGAGGTGACTATCGCGATATTCACAGAGCCTGAGGTGACTGATTGTTTTAGTAAAACTGCACTGGTGTTTATTGGAGAAAACAAAACAAAAGTAGCAAAGTTTTTAAAAATATAGTATTTTTCATTGAAAAAACACGCGCCTAAACATGCTCTGCGGCGACATCTTTTCGACTCTGTGGCGAAAAATGTAAACAAACTTTCCTGTTTTGAAAATCAATGTTTCGCGAAAAAAAGATTTTGCTAAATTTACTAACCTACCTTTGAATAGCTTGACTCCAAACTTTGAAATATCTTTTGTCTTTTGAGGCACGGCATTTTCTATAAACTGCTCAATTTGTGACTCCGAAACATCGACAATTCTGGCCGCCATTTTGAAGATTGCTATAATCACCTAGCGGTGATTATAGCGTGAGAGAACAAAGTTCTCGACCAATCAGCGCGCGCCATTTTCGATAATCACCAGTGCAATTTTACTAATACTTATTAGGCCGCCTCTTTTGAAAAAGAGTTTCCAAGACAGTTTAAAACAAATCAGATTGAAAGTGCGTAGTCTTGGATTACTTACTGGGCAAAAAATGTTTCAGAATAAGAAACTTTGAATGTAAAACAACGCTTTCCTTATACTTTATAACCAAAAAGATTTGAAGACTATTAATAAATTAAAAAAATGCCACATGCTGTATTTTCTACAGAAGCTTTAAAGGACAAAAGCATTCGAACGCTCAGCAATCAAGAACAGGAAGTTTCTCTTTGACTCACCATGTCTACAAGGTATCTGTTTCGAAAATGTTTAGTAAGATCGAAAAGTAGTAATAGTAGAAAAAACGAGCCATAGTACCTCGACAATGTATTCTCAACAAACACATGCAAACATGAATTAGGTTGATTTGATCAGGTTACTGACCTGGGGGCTTTCGGTTCCAATGTATCCACTAGCATCATTTCTGCTCTCTTTCTCTTTCAAGTTTTCAACACCACTCCTTATAACACTACGTCTTTCAGTCGAAAGGAGCTCTATTTGCTGCTTCATTCGTGCTTGTTCTTCCACAATTTTCTGCAACTCTACGCTGGTGTTAAGCGCCGCGCTAACTGGTGATCCTGATAATGCCTCTACCATCTGCCGAGACGCATTTTCTCCCTCCATGACGTCACTTGCAGAAGTCCTCGACGTGCTTCCAAAGTGATTTCCGTTTCCTGTTATCAGTGACTGATACTGAACCGCCTGAAGTTCTTTTTCCAATTCTTCAACCTGCATCTGAAGTTTCTTACTCTTAGCCAACAAGAACAAATTTTCTTCTTTCATTCTTCTGCTTTCATTCTCAGACCTGCCATGCATGTCATCAGACTCGGTCTTAGACAGCTCATCGTCAAAATGCTCGAAATCGGCTCTTTCTTTTTGCTTTAAAGAATATCGGAGGGCTTCATTTTCAAGTTGCAAATCCCTGTTTTCTTTTTCAAAGGTCTCCATATCTTTCGAAGTGTTCGATTTTGACCCATTTCTCAAACTCTCTGTTTCTAGGTAAAGAACCTGGTTTTGTTTAATTAGAACAGCGTTGGCCCTTTTCAATGCGTTCACCTCTCCTTTCATTTTCGTCAATTCCTGTTCACGTACTTTCAGGTTATCTTCTAATCTGGATTTTTCACTTTCAGCGTCAAAAGACTGTGATTTCATTCTCTCATATTCTTCCACTTGTAGAATCTCGATCTGGAGTCCACTGTCAATGCGAGGACTTAAAAACTTTTCTTCGTATTTTTGTTGTTCTTCTTGCAGCTTTTCCTTTAGGTGAATGAATTTTTCTTTCAGTTTCTTGTACTTTTCTTGTGTCTTCGTGAGCTCATTTTTGTTGTTTTCAAGTTCATTTGAGAGTTTTCCTTTTTCAAATTCAAACTTGTTCAACGACCTGTTTAGTTTTTGCACCTCTTCCAGTTCTTCAAGATCAATTTTTGTGGTCTGGTGTTCAAGTGTCAACTGATGGCATCTTTCTCTCTCTATTTCAAGATCTCCTCTAAGTTTTTGAACCACAAGCTTCAGTTCCTCAACTTGTAAGCGAACATGTGCTTTCTCCTCCGCAACATTGTCAATTTGATCCAAGTGACGTTCAGTTTCTTTCAAGATTCTGTCATGACTCTTTTGCTCTGATTCAAGCATCGATACGAGACTTGAAATTTCAATTGATTTTTTCTCCAGTTCCACTTCCAATTCTCGAACTTTTACAGTGTAAATCTCATGTTCTTTTAGTTGCTCAGTAGTCTGAATAAATGCGATTTCTTTCTGTTGGTATTGCAATTCCTCAAGGTTTCTTTTTAACTTCGCAACTTCACTGGACTTAACCTGCAATTTGTCTTCCAAACTCCGCACTTTTTCTGCCTGTTCACGATTCCTTTTTTCCTGTTCTGTTGAATACTTGTCTTCGTACTCTGACTTAAGAGATTTTACATCTTCCAAAATGTCTCTCAGATTTGCAATCTCTCTCTTTTTGTCACTGAGCTGATCATTGAGCTCTTCTACTTTGTTGAGATGATCTTGCTTTGCTTTCAGCAGTTCTGACATTTTATTTGTTTCAGCTGCTGCTAGTTGATCTTGTAACTGTCGAACTTGCTCTCTCAAAGTCGCAGATTCTTCATTTTTTCGACCATTTTCTTTTCTTAGTTTACTTTGCTCTTCTGTGTATTTGCTTTCGTAAATTTGCTGTTGATTCTGCAAAATTTCAAGATGAGATCGAAGTTCCAGAATTTCTTGGTTCTTGCTTTCTTGTTGCCCATCTTTTTCTAACTGCATAGCCATTTGCTTTGCTTCATTTCGTAACTGCTGTTCTTGCAAAACCTGTAATTCGTCTTTCAAGCAAGAAATTTCTGCATTCTTTACTTTATTTTTTTCTTCCAGTTGCATCTTTTCAGTGTTAAGGGCAGCTATCCTTTGATTCTCCTGTTCTTTAAGAGTTTGTAGTTGCTTGTTTAAGCTAACAATCTCTTTGTTCTTACTTTCGTTCAGTTGTTTCAGTTGTAACTGTTCTGCTTTAATCGTAGCTTCATTTTGTGACTTCTGCTCTTCAAAAAACTCAATCTGTTTTCTTAAACTATCAAGTTCCCTTTCCTTCAGATCACTCTCACCGCTTCTGCTAATCTTGTCTGCTTTGTAACTTGCTTCTATTTGTTTTTGTTGTGCTTGCAAAAGCTGTAGTTCTTCTTGAAGCTTTGCAATGGCATTGGTTTTTGAAGAAAGCGTTTCAATATAGTCCTTTTCGTTTGCTGTATATTTTGTTTCACATTGTGTTTGTTTCATTTCCTGTTGTTTTATTTGCTGAAGAAGCTCTTCTATTTGCTTTTCCAGTGACACAAGGCTTGTAGCTTTGACCTCAATATCTTGAGTCAGCCTTGAATTCTCTGCTACATGGCGAGCTTCACTTTCTTCTTTTGTTTGCCGAACATCTTGTAGCAGCTTTTTTACTTGAAGTAGTTCCTTCTCGTTGGATTCTCTGTCCTTAATCGCGGACCCTAATTCTTCCTTCAGGTTTTCGATCGTCTTTAGATACCTCTGCTCCATTTGCTCCTCGATATCAGCTAATTTTAACTGGTTTTCAGAGTTTGATGCTCGCAGTTTTGCTTTCAGATCATTGACTTCATCTTCATATCTCAATTCGTTCGTCTGCAGCTTTTCTTCAAGGTTCTGCATATTTATTGCCTCATCGTCGAGGCTGTTCCGTAAAACATCCATTTCGGAATTGAAAGACTCCAACTGTTTTTCTTTCAATAGAAGTTTCTGATTCACATTCTGAAGTTCTGCTTCAAGATTTTCTATTTTTGTCTCATACTCCTCTACAACTCCCGTAAACCTTTGCTCGTATTCCAGTGCTTCACTTTTCGGACGTGATCCTACAACCGTCGTGTCTTCCATAGCGAGTAGGTCAGCTTCCGTAGCTGCTACAGCAGCCTCGATTTCGTTTCCTTTCATGTCATCAATCTCATCCTTAAGCCTTTCGTTTTCATCTTCGAGTTCACTTTGAATGTACTTCAACTCAACAATGGTTTCTGAAAGTTTCTTTATTTCTTGTTCATGCAATGATGCATGCGTCTTCTGGTTTCTTTCAGATTCTTCTGCAACTTCAATCCTGCTTTTCAGATTGTTTGCAGAAATTTCACTTTCTTTTTGAATCTCTTCGTGTTGCGCAATTATAGCATTAAGTTTTTCTCTTTCTTTTTCAAGGGAGTAAATTTTTGCTTTCATTTCCTCGAGTTGTGTGGTGTTTTGTTGTGATTCCATAAGTTCGTTTTGCAGTTGATGCAGCTTTTCTTCAAGTTTTTCTACATTTATATTGCTGGCAATGTCTTCTTGATGACCTTGTCCTGTTCTAAGAATTTCAAGCTCGTTCTCTAATTCCTCTTTCTTTGATTTGCTTTCTTCCAGCTCATCCGCAAGCATTCTCGTTTCTCGTAGATGATTATTTTTTAATTGTTCAACCTGCGCTCGCAGAACTGCAGAATTTTTCCTTTTGTAATTGGGGGCTTTGAGCTGCTCATTTTCGAGCTCGCTCGACAAGTCACCGACCACTAAATCATATTCAGTTTTAAGTTCAGCATTCTCGTCCTGTAAATTTTCTATCAATTCTTGCAATTCTTCAATCTCCTTTTCGTGTTGTTCTTTTATTTGTTTAACCTCTTTTGCGTGGAGTTCTGCTTGCCTCTGCAAAGCCTCTTGACTGATTCCATCACCTTCTTGGTTTGCCGCATCTACCAAAAGCTCACTGTCTTTGCTACATTTTTCGCCATTTTTAGGTTTTTCACCTGGTTTATTCAGCTGTGAAATTTCGTGACTATGTTGAAGTCGAATTTGCCCCAATTTAGTCTCAAATTCTATTTGAAGTTCCATTGCGTTGATCTCAATGGTTTTGCGTAGTTGTTCCTCACGTTCGGAGAACAGGCGTTCTTGGTTCAAAAGTTCACTTTCAAACTTTCGTCGCTCTTCTTCAAGTAAGCTCTGGTCTTTTTCTAACTGCATCTTGAGTTCAAAAATTTCTTCTTTATAGATGTCGCTTTGTGTTCCTACACTTTCAAAATCGTTGTTTTTCCTAAAATCTTTACCATGATGATCAGCTTCATGTTTTCTACGCATGTCATCCTTATTCTTTGCATACTCCTGTTCAAGTTCCGAGTACTCGACCTGAAGTTGAAGAAAAGCCTCGTTCTTCTCTTCTAGTTCTTTTTCAATTGCATTCTTTGACTCAACAACTTGCTTTTCAAATTCGTTGTGCATTTTTGCTATATCCTCAGCCATGCGAGTTTCTCTTTCTGTACATTCTTCGTCGCGTAGTTTCATCTGTAGTTTTAACGTCTTTAAGTCATCTTCATATTCCTCCCTCAACGCTGAAATATATGTCTCGTGTTCAGTCTTCAGAGCAGCGTACTGAATGCTAGTTCTTCGTTTAATTTCAGTTTCCTCGTCGCTCTTTTCTGTATCTGTGATGACATTCATTTGAGCGCTCTTTAGTAAATTAATTTCCTCTGAATATCTCTCTTCTTGCAGCTGAAGCTTTTCTTCGTAAGACTTCTTTAAAGCTTCGATGTTGTTCCGGCTTTCGTTAATAAACGATTCCTTCTCCAGCTCAAACACGTTCTTACAGGCATTCAGTTCTTCGTGAAAGTCGAACTCTTGCTGTTCGAGTTTCTCCACAGCCTCGCTGGTATTCCTTATCTGCTGTTGAAGCTGCTCTCTCAATCGTGATATTTCCTCTCCATAGCTGTTCTGCTGAGCTTGTTCGTGAGCCAAACTCTTCTCGCCACTTCCCGTTTCCGACATGTTATCGCTTTTATTTTGGTTTGCCTTGGTCGCCTCCAGTTCCTTTTTCAAGAAATCCACTTCAAGTTGGTGCTCACTGCGTGCAATCTCTAGCTCCAATCTCAGCTCAACTTTCTCTTCAGCGTAGGTATTCTCCATGTCCTGGATATAACGCTCTTTCGCTTTCAACTGCTCTTGGAGCTTCTCATAATCAGATGTCACCTGACAATGAGATGCAGAGCAAATTAACAATGATCACATATTCTAATGATACATACCATTTTGTTTGTATGGATTGGTTTTTTTCGTGCATCGTGTTAAATTGGAAAAAAACTTGTTTGAGCCAACTACAAACTAAGTGATCGCATTTTCTAGTTTAAACACAATTTTACCGTTGAGTTTTTGTCCTCTGTACTAGATTAACTTTTATTGATTGTTTATTCCAATTTGTATCGAGTTTTAATGTTTCTAACTAAGTCTTGTAAATCGATATTGCACATTCGCAGGAGGAGCCCCACAGCGGTTAGACACCGATGTGCACAGCGTTGTGACAGCGAAAACGGGCACAGCGCTGTGACAGTGATGGTATTGACAGCGCTGGGACAGCAGTGATAGTGACAGTGCTGAGATAACGATGTGCACATTAGTGTGACAGCGATGGCAACTGACAGTGCTGTCAGTTACCACTAGTTACATAGTGATGTGCAAATCGCTGTCACACTAATGTTGTTATAGCTGTCACAGCGCTGTCAGTTGTCACTGCTGTCACACTAGTATGCACAGTGAGGTTACAGCGTTGTCATTGTCATGTCATCGTCGTTGCAACGTTGTCAGTGGACATCGCTGACACTCTAATGTTGCTGCTATCACTGTCAAACTGCTATCGTGACCAATGCTGTCACAGCACAGTTTTAACTAATTGTTCTTACTGTGACTACCACCGGTGTAACACACTAGTGGCGTTTGTCACCGCTATGACGGTGTGGGTAGTGGTGTGACAGTAGCGTAATACTCAACCGCTGTGCCACCGCTGATGGGTTTCCCCTGTTAACATTACATGACCTTACATTAGCCTAAATGGTTAAAGCGATGGTACGCGACAGCTGATTTATCTTAGCCTGTTGTCGCATTGGTGTCGTTTTAAGATAGAAATCTGGCAGTTAATAACAAGCCGCAGAAACGACTCTACTTTCAACCAAAACTGTTAGTACAAAATGGTTGAGTTATGGCTATAAACAATTCTCTTCAGGATCGATTTATTGCCTGAGGAGAGGTCGGATAGATTATTGCATCACCGTAATATTCACCAAACCCACCCACCTTCATTATGGCTGGTCATCATTTCCCTTCTTATGAATTCTTAATCCTCCAATTCCTGCTCAATCTCAAGGCTTTTTAAAAAATTAAGGGTCGATCTCTTAGGTTCAGCGAAATGCTTTACCAGCTGGTATTAATCTATATAGTGTATACATAAGCCAAATTACCTTCTTTTGAAAATCAGACAGACAGACATAAAAACATACAAACATACATACATTCATACGTACTTACATACATACAGATATCCACACACACTCGCACACCTGTTGTAGATCAAAGGAGCTCTTTCTCCTCACAATGGACCGCTCCTCAATCAAATTATCGCATTCCTCCGATTTTATAGATAGTTTTTCGTTCATTTGCGTAAGCACTTCGTCTTTTTCCTGAATCTGTTTCTGCAGGTTCACAATCTGCTCTTTCAGAAGTTTGGGGTCTTTGGGAAGTGAATCCGTGTTGTGTTTTCTTGGAGCAGCCGTCGTGGTCTAAATACAGAAAGTGTTAAATAGCTAGAGTTTTATGTTCTACAAAAAGATTTGATTAACGCTTTTTCTAATAGACTTGGACTCAAGCAGTGCAATACCTTAACATTAAAACAACGCTACATTACTAAACAGGTTCTTCTATTTGATTTTTTATCATAAAACAGCGATATAGTGAAATAGAATTAAAAGAACAAGAAGAAATAGTAGTACAAGAAGTACTATAAAGAAGAAGAAGTACAAAGAAAAAGAGAAAGAAGAAGATGATGAAAAGAAGAAAATGATGAAGAAAAGAAAAAGAAGAAGAAGATAAAGAAGAGGAAGCAGAAGAAGAGAATGAAGAAGAAGAAGAAGAAAAAGAAGAAGAAGAAGAAGAAGAAGTATAGAAGAAGAAGAGGAAGAGTGGAAGAAGAAGAAAAAGAAGAAAGAAGAGGAAGAAGAAGAAGAAAACAAAAGAAGAAGAAAACAAAAGAAGTAGAAAACAAAAGAAGAGGAAGGAGAAAAAGAAGATGAAGAAGAAGAAAAAGAACAACAACAACAACAACAACAATTATTAAAAGAATGTGAACAAAAAAATTTCATATAAGGCCTTTTATTATAAAAATAAAGGAGACAACCCTCGTACGTAATGAGATATGATATGATTTCACGGTCTACGATCAAGTAGATCTTGCGTTTGCAAAGAGAAATGAGAATTAAACGGGCAGATGTAATCCTTCTATCAAGAAACAATATTTGTTGACAACAATTGAAACCTGAATCAAATAATTAACCGACCGGTCAATTTTAGTTGTTTGCTGCTTTTTAGCAGAAGCATTGGTTTATCCTCGTTTCAATGTTGTTGTTTTTTATCGGAAATTATTTGTTAGCATGCTACGAATTCGTTTAATTCAGCATAAGCGACGAGCTATCCCCATTCGACGTGTTACAAAAGGAACATGTCACTCTAGTAGAAGCGCCATGATAACGAAAACCCTCTGGTAAACCATGACATGTGGTGAGTTGTATGACCTTGTAGCACTGTAACCAAACTATAAATGTACATACGGTCAAGACATCTCCAGGGGTGCGTTCGACTGACCCTATTCCGGAATAGGAATACTATTGAGCAGAATGAAAACATTGTTCAATCTTATTGGCCACAATTCCTGCCGAGCTAGAAGAAAAACACAACCGAGTTATATCTCTCACACCAGTCGTTAATTTTAACTAGATATTTAATTGCTTTGCGAATCAGGAGACAGTTTTGAAAATTTTATTCTTATTCCTGAATAGACGGAATAGGGTCAATCGAATGCACCTTAATGCAGGTTACAGGTCTTAATCATACTCAGCTGTGAAACTTTACAATAATCTCGATAAAGTTACTGAGAACTCACACTCAATAAGGCACTCTCCTTCAAACTGCAAGCTCAAATGGTACATATTTTTTTATTTGGTACCTGGGTAGTGAGTATTTTAGTATTTTTTACTTAACTTGGAGCAGCTCTCTGTTGTGTCTATCGTAGCATGATACGGTCAGTAAAGCGTTACAAAGAGAGCTTTGAGCTCATTTTTAAAATATTGTTGCAGTCATCACTATTGCATATTGTTACTACTAATGTTCTTCTTATTCTTAATATTGTTCTTGGTTTTACTTATTTTGCAGGGGCTGCGGAGCAAATTTGAGATTGGTGACTTGATATCGGGGAGGGCACAAAACATCTTTTCTTACTAACTCTTTATTCGCGCCACGGTCCCAGTTATTTCACTTCCATTTTGTATATAATTAGATGCTTAGCTCCAATGTAAATAAGTGGTAACTTTTTGGGATTTGTGTTAAATAAAAATTAATATTATTGTTATTATTGTTATTATTAGTAGTAGTATTGATTATTATTATTATTATTATTATTATTATTATTATTACCGTTGTTGTTGTTGTTAACCCTCCGTCAAATAAAACAAAAAATGAGTGGAAATCAGATTTTTCCCAGTTGATGGGTATCTCTAGCACTGACTAGGGTCACCCGGCCACCTTGTATATGTAACCACGGTACGAAGAGTCAGTCACTTGATCAAGCGGACAAAATCCCTATTTATGGGATAAAACTAGCTCGTTGTCGCAAAAAGCGCCAATTTTATCTGTTAGATAAGGATTTATCCATTGGATTAAGTTATCCACTCTTCGTACAACCAGGCCCAGGCTACCGTATTTTGAATGTATAATCTGATAGCTCAAAAACTAACAGTCTGATCAGACAAAAAGGTTCTTCAATAACTTGCAAATCAAATTAAGACATAATGTGTGGTGGTACACTCTTTTGCCGTAAGCTAATTCCCGCACAGGCCTGGTTGAACCAGAGGGGAAACTTCATATACACCTTAATTCAAAAAAGGTTGTCTTCTGATTTGTTGCATTGTGCATTGCGCATTGTTGTATACCCAGACCGCAACGCACCATGGATAAAACGAATTTTTAAATAGCATTGCAGGTGCCTAAATGAAACGGCGACATTCGTGTAATAGCCCTGGAAGCAATGTGGAGAACGAATGTCGTTGTATCGTAGTAGACACCTACAATACTATTCAAAGCTTCGTTACATCCATGGTGCGTTGCGATCTGGGTATGCAACAATGCGCAATACACAATGCAACAAATCAGAAGAAAGAGTGTATACAGTATGCATTGCATAACGGTCTCACTGTCTTCTGATTGGCTGCATTTTCAATGGCATTGGACATGGGATAGATTTCGGGATGTTTCATTTGTTTGAACGATGGCGGAGTAAGTACGCGGTGATGGGGGGCAGTGGGGCAGTTCAAAGAACTAAGATGTTTTACTCCAGTAAAATTTGGTAAAACACGCACCATAAAGGTTTCGATATTCGGGAAAAAATGATTCTTACAAATCACAAAAAGAAACTCTACGTAGCCTGTTCCAAAAAACTGGAACACACTCCCAGACATTTTACGTGAAACACAAACCCTTAACAGTTTTAAAAACGGTTTTAAAACATTTTTGTTTATAGAGGCTTATATTTTGTTATATAGTTACATATTGAAGATTGTTTTAACTTCTTTTTTATTATATAGTAATAGATATAGTTTTAAAATAGTTTTAGTTTTAGTTATACATAATTTGTTTTACTATACTTGTAAACGCATTGAGGCTCCGCAAAATGCGTTCTAAGAACCGTTATAATTATTATTATTACTTGTTATTGTTATTATTATTATTATTATTTATTATTATTATTATTACCATATTATTATTGTTGTTAGTGTTATTCTTATTGTAATTATTAGTTTGGTCATTGTCTATTCTGTGTACCAGGAAAAAGGACCGTTGCAACGTAAAAAACCTAACTTCAGTTTTCCGCGTTTTTATCGTGATAAGCTTTGAAATGTGGACCGCAGTATGTGTTTACAATTTAATTAGTATCAGTGTTTCTCGAGTGGGAAGAAATGAAGCGAAATCCAACACTTCAATAGCAGGAAACACCCGTCTTCAACTTGATGTCATTGCCGTGGGGTCAAGTTTAATAGACACAACAAAAGAACTGAAACCAAACTTGATGCGTAGGGCATCGTTCAAGTATGAGATGCATTGCACTCACAGATACCAATTTTATTGAAATCTCTGCAATTGTTCTTGAAATTAAACGAATTATTTTTCAAACAGACAAAGGCGGAAGACGAGTTGTTCTGTCCCTCGCGGCTTTACTAGATAATATACGAAGTCAACCCTTGTTTTGAACGTAAACGAAATGGCCTTTGATCAGAGCAAAGGTGTTTGTACTTTTCCACGGTTGACTTCGTTGTTTCAGTGATGGAAAAGTGAGCAGCCGACTCCTGTCAAGCAAAAGATCAGCACAGACGAACTATTAAGAGAAAATTCCAACATACCTTTGCGACAGGCAGTTTCTTTCCAATCACGCTGTTGTTAGACTCTCGAGCACCAAATCTTGGTAGATTAGAAATAGAAGAAGCGCTGGAAGAACTCGTACTTCCAGACTTGCGTGGAACAGGAATACTTGTTCTACCTGGAATTCCCGATCGTTTCGACATCTTGAAAGCCGTTTTATTTGAAGTAATTATTTAACAGACTTGAGAACTTGATGAGTTCATGGAGAACTGCAACAGGAACAAGTGAAGATAGAACGTTCGGCCAGTTGCTCTAGTGTTTTCAGTCAAAATATTTCTACTGGATAAATTTAGAAAGCGTTGTGAATCAATCACTCGATGCCATGTCAACCACGAAACGCGTCGTTGGACAAAACGTAACGATGCTAGCTATGAATACTAATGTTTTTTATATTAGCATTAACTAAGTCATACGTGTTGACAGCTATTCACAAGTGCTTATTGTTTGCATGAAGTGATTGCATTTTTAAACAGACTCCCCGTGACAACTGAAGAGCAGAAAAGTTTGTTGTTTTTAAAATACTAAGAAAAAATACTAGCTTGATACTGACCATTACTTAGAAAAGTCGAGGGAGGTGATTTTGAAAATATATACCTGTATCCTGGAAACAAGCAGTCAGACGAAGAAACACTCAATGAAGAGCTTAATAATTACGACTTTAAAATTTGACAAACTGAAATAGAATTCCAGTGATTCCACAGGTATTCTAGCAAAACAAAACATTGTTTGCACCGACACGAAAACCTGCTACAGAATATTTTGTATTTTTGGTACAGACACCTTATGAGTTGTATAAAAACGGTTGTCGACATGTTTTAAGGATATTGCAATTGAAGAATACTTTGGGTGTTGCAATTGTAATTCATCATGATTCATTCGATGATCAACTACAAAGTTATTAGATAACTTGCAGCAAAAGCGGTTATCAGCTTTATCAAGGTATAACAATATTTTTAAAACCTTTCCCACATTAATATTGCTATACCGGGATTCGCGTATAACGATAACGCGGTTCAAAGATAGGTAGAGTTTTGACGCTCCCTTGGCATATAGTTTAACCAGGGTTCCACTATAAGAACGAAGTTTATTATCAAAGTTTATTAATATCATGTTACGCGGCAAACATACTTGGCGCATTCTGATTATTTCTTGAACGGTCTGGATTTCCAGGGACCGCGGAGCAACTTTGAGATTGGGGGGGGGGGGGGGGGGCACCGCACCGT
>JAOBRG010273314.1:0-31307 GCA_027574985.1 Umimayanthus nakama | reverse complement strand
TTTTTTGGTGGCAGCGCTCGGCCGTGTAGAATTTTAATTTCACTTTTAGTTTCTTTTGGTGGCAGTGCTCGGCCATGTAGAATTTTCATTTCACTTTACTTTAACTTTTCATTTCACTGGCATTTTACTTTTCATTTATCTTTTTGTTTTACTTTCACTTTTATTTTCGCTTTACTTTAACTTTTCATTTTACTTTTATTTGAAAAATAAATAAAAATGAAAGTGAAAACTAATACATAATAAAATAAAAATTGCATAAAAAGGTTAAAAACTGAGGTGGCAGCCCTCGGCCACCATAGACATCAACACCGAAACTGAAGAATTCTAATACATGTACAGAACTACTACCTCCTACGAGTTGAGTCACTTCGCCAGCCTGTATAGGTCGTATGGTAAGATATATTTCTTTTGGTTTCTCCCCTTTTAAAAGCTAACCCAACAACAGCAAGAAATAAAGTTCTAACAAAGAAATGTAAGTGGTCAGCAAGCAAACGTTCATCATATATTTATATATGCATAAAATATAGATATTGATCATTATCTTATTCTTATAAACCGCACACTAAAGGTTGTAGAAGTCATTTCAGTCGTTTGATTTCTTTAGAAGATACACAAATGCCGACCCAACTCTGTTAAGAGATCCGAAACCCTTCGGCACAGATTTGTATCAGTGGGGCCTGCGGTATATTTTAATGTTTTCAACCCACTCAGTCACTTAGCAGTTTTAAAGAACAAAAAGAATGTAGGTGCTTGCGATGAACAGTGATTAACAACCTACCAATATTAATAACGACAGTCTATAGCATAACTGTTAAGCTTTATATTGGCCAGTCACGTAAATCTACTATTTTCCCATTTCTGCCAAACATAAGATTTCGTGTTTGCTAACTGATCGATTCAGGCCGCCGATACTATCTTTGTGTTAATCTGCAGCAAATAAGTTTATATTGGCCAGTCATACATATTTAAATCTGATAATTTTTCAATTTCTAAAATAAGCGCATCTGGGCTCGGTTGTAGGAAGTGTGGATTACTTTATACAGTGGATAAAGCCCGCCTATCCAGTGGAAAAACTTTGCGCGTTTTAAAGACCAACTTTTGATATGACAACGAGCAAGTTCTATCCACTGGATAGGGCGGTTTTACCCGCTTGGTAAAGTTAACCACTCTTCGTACAACCGAGCCAATTGACGGAATTAGTTTTGTTACTGAGCAGCAGAATATCGGTTTGTACTGTTAAATTAAGTTCAATTATAGTTAGAGTTTAATTAAAAATTTCATTTGAGCAGGAACTGCTTAATTCCGAGGTATTTGAGCGCTTGTTGAATATGGGTTTGTTTATCACGGCCAACGCGCGCTCGTGGAATAGTTTATTGTAATAATACAGCGCCAATCATAAACAAATCAAGCTTATCCAGGCATGAGTAGCGGCTAATGCTGCGCTTTAGCAATCTACAACATAAGTCAACTAAGGTATATTAAGGAAGTAACGGTTAACAGTGGATTTGAACCCCCGCGAATTTGGACCCACATCCGTGGATTTGCCCTCCCTCCCCCGAAAAAATGAAAATCCACTTTTAGCACATTTTTGTTGGTTCTTAGGCAACTTGTTAAACTTTTAAAAAGACTAAGTTAATATACTGGTCTTTTTCCTTTAAAATCAGCTGGTTCTCCACAGAGTGCTTCGGCGAAGATAATCGAGTACGATGTTCACACTAAAGAGATCTCGGTGGAAATAAACGTTGTTTTTCATCAAATAGAAATAGAAAACTTGTATGCCAATGAAGAACGTGTTGGAATGATGGCTCGGTAACGCAAAAGTTGCGCTTAAATTTTTTGGGACGAAAACTAAGCAGCGACTTTCTGCTTCGGTGAAACATGTATTATGTTCCATCGAAAAAGATGCGAAACGCACTGTTAAGAAGCCTATTGTCTTTTGTAACTGGATTCTTTCAATTAAAAGGCGTTTCTTTTGTGATTAAAACGAATGCCACAAAAGTAATCTCGAGCGAATTAATCTCGAGCGGAATACTAGACAATAAATTTTTTGGGACTTACCTATCTTAACTGTTGGGTTGTAAACTAACGCTTTTTTGTCAATTAATCGATTCGCGAAGGGGGCAGAGTACACCGTTTAACTTCTCTTTATCAAAGCAAAAGAGATTGCAGTATGAGTATAATTGCAAACATTAATCTTTTCTGGTTTTCTTGACAATTTAAGCTAACTCGAAGGACAACTTGTATAGACTAAGATGAGGAGAAATGAAATATACACTCTTTTTATAAGAGCGTCAAACGCCAAGGCTAAACATTCTTAAATAATAAATATTTTCGGGATTTCAGTCTGGATTGTCTTCTAAGAACACATAACTAAGTAATCTAGCAGTTGCACTTAACTTATTTAGCCGCTAAAGAAATTAATGTTCTTCAATTTTTCTCACCCTCAGTATGTTCTTGGCATGTTTTTACTTTTACGGCGATTTTTATCTTGCGTTTTTACAAGAACGTTCTTATCTAGGGGAAAAAAGAGTATATTAATATTGACTTTTGAAATTCTCTTACAAAGCACCTATTAAACCTCTTTTCAGCCTTATGTTTGGGTGGTCTCAGCCGTACTGTTCTTAATGATAGGTTTGTTCCATGCCGTTTTCTTAGTATACTAAAACCGTAGTTTAAGTGAAGCTTTCAATGGTTAGATTTCGACAAACCTGAAGAACGTTCTCATGAGGCTGACTGAATTAGGAAAAAGTATGTTCTTGTTAAACAGGTTTATATGTATTCAAAATGCTAATAAATTATCAAAAGTTATTGTTATTACTTTTACTAGTCTTACTTAGTACTACTGCAAACAATTTATAGGTATTTTTCGAGCTCTGCGTAAGAAATCGATTTTTTTGCATATCATTCCCCTGTTTCCCCCTCTCTCGCTAGCCGCCAACCGTCATTTGTTTTCCCAGAATGCTATGCGACTGACACGTATCAAAATGGCGGACGTTATGGCAAAATTTGTGCAGAACTGATCTCCTGAAAAATTTACTTGGCAACATTCAATGGTGAGTTTTAGGTAAGTATCTTTTTACCGGACTGTGGAGCTAGCCGGTACGCTACATAGTTAACAGTCATAGACTCTTGCAATTTCGTGATATGTATTAAAATCAAAAGAAGTTCAAGAACGTCGGAAACCCTGTGCAGCACGTCGGTGACATGTCTGTACAGTGTAACTGTTTATCATATTCTGTTATTTCAGAACGCATGTCACAAGAATCTCGGCAACAGACTAGTACACAAAAACATAGCTTTTAAGACTTTCAAGATGATTTGCAAGAAACGTTGATGAACATACAATATGTACTTGTAGCGTCTCCAGTGCAGTGGATGTTAAATTAAAGAAAAGCAGAACTAATGCACGGATGTAGTGTTACTGTAGTTGTACTGAGAGGCAGAGAGCTCTGGTGACTGGCATTGAGTAATTGACTAAATTATGAGAACTTGTATGGAAAAAAACAGATGCTTTTTTTATAGAATTGTTAAAAGATTCCAAAAGCAGAACAATCTGTATCTCCCATATAAAGTCCTATAAAACAACCTGTTATCAATGACTAACACAAAGCTTGGGGTGCCTGTGCTTTAATGCGGCTTTGAATTTTTTGTTTTTTATTTGTATGGCTTTCTTAGGTTTTTACTCTTTAAATAGCTTTCGAAATACCAGGAGTGTGTAGGAGAAGAGTTGACAGTCCACAACATTGACATTGACACTACACAAGTGTGTAGCTTCTTTTAAATCCCTTGAAAGATCATCAAGAGACTAGACCAACAGCTAAACAGCCATGTCCACGGATGCGGGATGGTGGTGAAATAAGGTCGCCCAAAGTTTGAACCTCAACCAAGCTGGGGATAGAACCCGGGACCTTAGAACTGGTTAGCAGTCAGAAATCTTACCAAGTGTACCAATGCCGCACACACAGCATAGCTTAGCAACAGTTACTTTCCTTAGCATTCTACATGTAGGTACGCGAGTTAAGTGCGTTAATTAAAGAAACTGGATGTTTTCAAAGTTATATAAATCATTTTGATTTTATTTTTGGTTTGTTAGTTTTAATTAAAAATTATATGCAGGAAAAGTGAACATGATCATTCACAAGAATGCTGTGTCCTACTCTGCCACCACCCTGGCTGCTGTGATGATGAACTCCATCTTCCAGTTCTACTACGTAAAAATCTTTCTCAGTGTATACAAGTATGTAACTATTTAATAATATTTAATAGTTGTTGGTAGATCTTGTGACAGGCATTATAGAGGAACAATGTATAATTATTCCAACACCAAACAGAGCAAATTAAAGGAGTACTGGTATTGGAGTTTTTTCCAAAAAAAAAACAGTTCATAATTGTGCATTTTTATATCTTTAAGGCCAGATGTATTTTCCGAATGTTTTGCAAACCTGCCAAACTTGATTTTCAGAAATCAAAAAAACACCCAAACTTTGGAAATATTATTTTAAACTTTTTATTAAAAAAAAATTTTTTTGTTCGTCTGTGCTGCTCATTGGTTTACAACATCAAAAATTTAGAACTACTACATTGTTCATTGTGCACCATCACACACACACACACACATGATTCACACTAACTATTCTAAGGGTGGACCATTTGAATTTCGATGGGGGGGTGGTCGATTTAAGAAAAAATTCCTGCAAAGCCTTTACTACAAAAAAAAGAAAAAACTTGTGATGCACAAATGACCATGAAAAATGCATGCACTGTGAGCTCCATTGAAAAAAAATTCTTGGCACCACTGGCCAGTAGTGAGACAAAAACTCTTGCACTATTATTTTTATCAACTTTTCCACCTCCCCCCTTCAAAGGTCCTATGGTCCATCCCTAAGGAGAAGGGAAACATGTACTCACCAATGATACAGTAAAATTTACATGTATTGTACTAACTGGACAATTGCAAGACCCTCAAATGTATGAGCAAAACTTGACAAGTCTGAGCACTTCAAAGTTTTAAACATTACTAACAGTACATTGATATTGTGCAGAGAAGATAAAATTGATGTTCACAAAAACAACAACATTACAACAACATGTATTTTATTCACCCAAAGATGTACAAGCAAATTTAAGAAATTATATAACATGATACAAGTGGGTGATGACTACCTGAAATAACCATAGGGGTTAAACGAGTCAGGTAGTCAGTGATTGTAGGAATTAAACCAGGTTATTTCGGTACAATACAAAACAAAGAAAAAAGAGAAAAGCTACATATAAATAAATATTTACACAGCATCAAAACTCAGCATTTCGACTGTAAAGGTCTGTCAGGCTAATTTAATACTTTGAAATGAAATCGGATTTTAATCTGGCTTTGAAGGCGCCTATGGATAGCAGCTTAATATCACATTCGAGTGAGTTCCATATTTTAACTCCAGAAAAGCGTACATTAAAGATTCCATAATTAGTTCTGGCTCTAGGAAGTGAGAATGCGTCTTTTGAAGATAATCTTGTCCTATAGTTATGAATTGTGTTTATTGGACGAAAATAGGTATTAAAAACTGTGGGAAGCAAATTATTGTGGAACTTAAACATAAACAAGCTAGTATGGAGGGTAACAAGATCGAAAACTTTTATGTATGTCAGTAGGAAGGAAGGTATGCATGTATTTATATATGTATGCATGTAGGTAGGTATGTAAGTTTGTTTGCACATGAGGTTATGGCCTACTTATTGCTTCAAGTTTTGTTTTACCTTTCTTGAGCTTCTTTTATTAGTCTTTGAATCTAGGATTATCTCCGGTAGTTTGTGTGATTGTTAGTTGACTGGCAGCAAATCTAGATTCTTTACTGCCAGTTTTACTGTCGTTTGATTATTTACTGCTAGTGTGACTTGATTACCTGGCTATTACTGTTGTCAATTTGTGGTTGTGAAAAAGGGAAGAAACTTTTATAAAAATAAACAGTAACTTAATTTTTCTGTAAATATTCTCTTAGAGAGGATGTGTGCTGGACAAGATGTAGATGAGATGGTCAACAGGGGAACAGTCAAGGAAAGTGTTGGAGAAATCTCTCCCACACCAAGTCCACTGGTAACTCCTACGCCTATTGCCAAAGTCACAAGTGTCACACATAAGGATGGACAGACACCCACTGCCTTGTCCAGACCAGGTGACTGGTCACATGGTGCCACATGGTACAGATCATCGGCAGTTGTCCTTAGATACCACAAGTATGTGGCACTCACAAATTGCTCAATATTTAACGGTAACATGGATAGTTAAATTAAGCTTTAACTAAATCATACCAATATGCATGGACTTGGTCCCAATTAAAATGAATGCCAATTTGGTTAAGGAAAAACAAAAAAAGTACATACCAAAAAGGGGGGGTAGAAACTTGAAGTTCAAAAAATCCTGAATATCAAAAGATCATGATATGCTATTAAAAAACACAGACCACGTCTTCGGAAATGTTCGGAAATATTTAGTAATTTTCAGAAAACTTCGAAAACGATTCAAAAGTAGTTTTCAGATGTTTTTATGATTTTTAAAATATTCGGAAAATCTTCGGAGGTGTTCGGAAACCGGCGATATTTTCACTAGTAAAGATAAGGAAAATATTCTACTCTGGACCCGGATGTACTGTCATATGGATTCTATGAGTTGTTTTTTTCCAGTTAAACACTGTTGCCCATATAATAAACAAAGGATATACAACTTTACTGCTACGTATGGTCCCGCTTATTGTTTAAATGTTGTTGTTTTTGCTCAATTACTAGTCAACGTTTCTCTTCAGGTGGTTTCTCGAAGGTGAGATAAAAGAAGAAGAGCAGTGCCTTCCCATGGTGCACTGGAGGAATGATGTGTGCGGCCCTGTAGGGAACTTCGGCGGGTGCTATCAGCAAAACCAAGTCTCGTTTAGTGATGAGAAATGGCTGAAATCTCAAAACGCGAGTCTCAGCGGCTTCAGTGTCCAAGCCGACGAGTACGTGAACTGTATTCAGACTGTCGGCACTGTTCGTGGGGAAGCAGAGGGTGGCGGGAAATGTTTATCACTCCTTTGTTGTGCAGTGCGCGGCTCCGCAGGGCAAGGTAAGAACACTTAAAATTCAATCAATCGCAGCTGGAGGTCACAGTTTACAAAATCCAACATAATGTGATAAAACCCCACTGGGAAATATAAAAAATGAAAAATCACACTTTTCTAGCTAGTTGTGTTTTGTTTTGAAGTCTGACACATTTTTTGGCTCTCCGATATGTTGGATTTTGTTCCATTTGAGCTCCAGCTGCAAAGAGCCTGTAGTCTTCTAATTTGCGTTACCAATTCTGACCTGTGTTTAGTGTTGCGAAAGCAAGATATACAACCTCAGGCACTCCACTCTAACTTACTCGAAACCAGTCGTAATTTTCGATATCAATGACCATGAACTGTTTGTTGTAGTTTTTAATAGCAACCAATTATTTAGTTACGGTACTTCAAATATAAGATACATCATTGTCACTTACCCACCAAAGGTTATCCAAACAAAATTAAATGGATAGATACTAATCTTTGTGAACACTGTAAAAATAGTCGAGCTAGAACACTGTTCTGTTTCTTGCATGCCAAAGAACTACAGACTAGTGTCAACTTCGGTGTAGCTTCATGGAATCAACATATGGAAAATGAACTTGTCCGGTGAATTTTTACGGTGCTTTGAAAATTTTCAGCCGAAAAGGTCTCTTTTGCAAAACTGATTAGTTCTCTGCCTAAAATGTTATATTCATAAAAGTAAAGCAGAAACATTGCGTTATCTTGTTTGACGAACTTGGCGAAGATAAAAGCTGGGGGCTAAATAGAAGAAATACGGTGTTAACTATAGTAATTCCATAAAAAACAGTTACATGTTCTCACCGAGAACCAAGAAAAACACATCAATAAACTTCAAACTCTTTGCGTAAAGCCATTAATGTTTAAAATAGATTTACTTTATCTGTATTATGTACTTGAAGATTGAGACCCAGGCTCCGAGCTACCGTTGCAGCTACTGCATCGAGTTTGTAAAAGAACGCCGTCGAGTTTGTTGAAGAACTTCTCGTCTTCTTTCCGTTGCTGTTTTGTGATAGTGCGTGAAAGGAAGAGACTAGAACCCTTACGCTCAACGTCGTTTTCTAAGGCTGGTTTTTTGTACGCGTGTTTTTCCAAATTTGCCGTTGAGCACCCCCAATAACCATTCAGGATAGTAACCCCCAAGGTTTGACTGAACTCTAGTGATTTTAGTTGCCCGTAATTGTTTTCCAGGCAAAGTAGAAACACATAGGATAAATATATCGTGAACAAATAAGCTTTCTAGTTTACCATAACAACCAGGTGTTTTTGTAGTTGTTAACCCCGCCAACAGGATAAAAAAAAGAAATTTGAATTGCTTTCACGTTTCAGATGAAGCCAAGCAGGTGAGCTCTGAGGTGCGTGGGAGGAATGGTGCTGGTCGAACCCAGACCTTCTTTTTCACTGATCCCGACGAGTACCTCGCGCGTGTAGACGTAAGAGCCGGAGCCTGGGTTGATGCCATCAGGTTTCACTCGAACAAACGATCTTCAGAATGGATAGGGGGATCAGGTGGGGATTTGTACTGCCTCACACCTCCCCCCGGAAAACAGATAACAGGTTTATTTGGGACGGCAGGACACTACCTTGGGTCCATTGGTTTGCAGTTATCAAGGTTAGTATCAACACAAACTTGATCAACCCATACCGTCTTTATATCCATCCATCGCCAATTAAAATGAGAATGAGAGAGAGAAAGATGGGGGCCTTCCCAGAGATCTCCGCGTTCACCACTTTCTTCCCCAGTCTTCCGATATACTCAATGCTCTCGCTTGCTCTCCGGCTTCCCTTGAAAAACCCCAGGGCGAGATGGAAAAGGAATTAAAAAGTTGGGATATGTGACAGTTCTGCCGTTTAAAATCAGAGCATTTAGCTGTAACTATGTGCAGCGGCAACGTGGATCTGTTGCAAACAGTTTTGAAAAACTTGGTCAGTTAATCGTTTCAGTGTTAAACCGATAAACTTTCACTGCGAATATTGGCTATATATTTAAACAAAGAAAGAAAGAGAATTAAAACAGAACCGGAACAAATCCTCAAAGTCAATTTGTCGTAAAAAATTGGTTTTACCCGGCCATGTGCAAGCAGCATTAGCACTATTTGACAACTTTGTGCTCTAAATTAACGGCTGCCAAATTCTTAAAAAAAATCGGCCTAAATACAAAATGTAGTTCTTCAGGTTTTGCCGGTACAAAAAACAACTACTGACAAAAGTCAATCATCAAACTCCAAGCCAATGGCAATACAATCTATTCTAAAAATGCTCTTCCTGCAACGATCTCGTTAATCCAGCATCCTTCTTTTTTGTGTTAATGGAGCTGACAACGAAGAATCACTCGTGGAACCTGACAGTATGGCGATCCGTTCTCCCGATGGACTCCGACTGATAGAGCTTCGTAACAAGCAACACGATCAAGTCTGCAAGCACTGGGAATTCCTTGACCAAGACCCTCCTAGTACTTTCTTCATACCACGAACAGATATAACCGAAAAGGACTGCGGTGGAATTATGATAGAGGACAACAAAGGAATCATTCTACGTGTAGGGACATTGTACGACTATAGTGAAGCACTTGAGAAAACTCTGCTACAGTGAAAGGATTGGATCAGCAATGATAAACAACAACAACAACAGTATATTTATTGAGTACCATAGGTAAATAAATGGAAGTGACTAAAGTTTCGGCTAAACAGGGAAACACAAGAAAGTAAAATAATTTATACATAATATATTTACATAAGGTCACGCTTATTTATTTATTTATTTATTTATTTACTTCTGATTTAGTGCAGTACACAGGGTACATAAAAGGGAAGGACACGTAGTCCCCTTCGTGGTTTTAGCACTCCCTGAAAGCAAACGCTAGTTACATCGTTTAAGGCCCTGTCACACTATTGAGTATGAGAAAAACGTATTAGTTGCGTATGAAATTCCAATACTGATATCCATACGCTCAATGAGCCATTCGGAAAATACAGAATTGTTCGTATACTTACAGTTTTGAACCTAGGAGTAGCGTTATAAGTAGCACATCTATCACCTGCATAAGGCCGTTGATATGGTTAACGTACTTTACCTATGAGAAACGTACCTCTAGCGTAGCTCTTGCGTATACCTAGCGTATGCTTAGCGTATAAACCATACGTCCGAATACGCACAAAATTTGTAAGCATGCTTAAAAAAAGATACTCCACCTCGCCGTATGCCACCGTGCTTGAAATGCATACTACCTATGTCTAACGTACCTTCAGCGTGTGTCAGCGTCTACCAGCGTATGTTCATACGCTGGCATACGCTAGTACGATACGCAGTGGTGTGACAGGGCTATAACATCAGGTTTTAGAAGCTATAATATGGAATGCACTTGATACACTTCAAGTGACTACCTATTCTTGCAAACACAAGGTTACCGACACCAACGATATTTCTTTTGCGCTAACTGGACTCTATGATTTTGAAGCTTCGTCATGTGGAATGCCGTCTGATTAACAACGAGTTGTGCTCGCGTCCTGACACTTGCCATCCGCTAGTTTTTGTTATTCTATAGTTGCCCAGAAGAAACATAGCGCAAAAACATACTTAAAGGTGGCAGTTCCACTTACGTTTGGCACCAATTTTAAGTGATAGTGTAACCTGTAATTGACACTGAATCTTACAAACGGCGCTGCTACGTTTAAGCGACACTAGGACTTATCTGACTAACTGTCAGCAATCGAAATACTTGTCTGCCGTCTTACACCAAAACTTAGAACACGATAAAATTAATGGAGCTTTTTAATTTTAGGCTGGCAATATACGGCAATTGCTGCGTTCTCATCTGAAACTATTCTTTTGCGTCTTTCCCCTTGCGTGTTTGACAAATTTTGGAGTTTTAAAACAGTGACATTATGCAAATTGAAATAACCAATAGCAATTTCTAAGGCAAAAAACCGCCATAGCGTCGATGGGAGGATTTACAAAACTTTATAAACTAGTTCTAGCTTGTATTCAGGTGTACTTGTTTATTGTAACGAAAGCGCGAGACCTGGGGCGGGCGGTGCGCGCGCGACTTCTGTCTGTGACGTCCCGTAACTGGGAAACCAGAAAACAAAAGGTGAAGAATTCCGTTATTTTTCACACAGTCGTTCTGCGTTTGCACAGAGAGGAAGAACTTAAATGATTTCTAAGATTCAAAGTCTTAGAATGTACCATGACATCAGATTTACTTTGGCCAGGGATTAACGATAAAATGAAACAGGCGATCTTTTGAAGTTTGATAGCCTCCGACGGCAAACTTTATTGAGAACAAATGGCGAGATTTTTTTTACTTTACTCCAACTCGGTTATATAACAGCTTTTACAAGACTGTTGTGTCAAAAAACACCAAAGGGTTTGTAGTTGTCCTTAGGAAACAGTAAATTTATCTAATTTAAAAGGGAATCTGTAGCCGCATAATTCGCTCGGTTAAATACTCAAAAATTTAGAAATAAGGTGTTCGTTTGATAGCCACCCCTTTTAAATTGTTTGCTTGGGCGCAGTTTAAATGTTGTCATAGTCGCTAGCAAAATACATAAACAACAGGTGCCTCTGCAGTTTGCAATGTAAATTTGTTCTGACAATTCCACCTAAACTGTGTTGAGGACTTTACTCAAAAACAATAGCCAACATAGAATTTCTTCAAAACCTTTTTTCATTTGCTGACCATAACTAAATACTTACAGCCTGTTCGTAGTTGTTTTATTCCAGTTTCCAAACTTACAAAGTTCCCAAACTTCTCAATTACTAGGGTTTTTTTACTAAAAACTATATGAGAGATATTGAAAAATAGGTTGGCACTACTGAGAGACTGGGAAGATTTTCAAAGACTGACTCCCTCAAACCACAGAAGGAGAATAATTTTCAGTTGTTTCTCCCAGTCAAGTTAAATCGTTTTGAACATTAGTGTTTTAGTATTATATTGTAGTACATCTCAGAAACTCTAAATTTACTGGTATGCGCAATTGAATTGCGCACTGCAAAAGTAAAGAAAGATCTTAAAGTTACCGGCGATTTTTATCCTGGCGTTGCAACCGAACCGCTACTCCTTACCACACATTTGCACATGAAGGGTTACAGGGATAGTCACAGTCAACGTAATGGTTTTGCGACGTTCGTCCGAACGCCCAGTTGCCAACAGCTTGCGACAGGCTGAACCCGTTCACATACACGTCATTCCACGTATCGTCGTAGAGACTTTGAGAGTGCTCCAAACACGAGGTCAAAATCAAACCGCCGTTTTTGGAGGTCAAAACGGGCCTCAGCGCAAACAGTGATACATTGCGATATTGTAAAACGCCGCTCATTTCCGCACGTGTACACTCCGGCGGTTTGCAATAAATTCCGTGGATGTGCTTGTAACGCCAAATGCTGTGGTCTGAAGCGCGATCAGCTACCGATGCCATCCCGCTATCAGCCGAACTTCTCTGCATACGGGGTCTGACTATTCTATTGCGCCGCATCTTGTAACTGTCAGCGTATTCCGGAGTCTGGCAGTTTATTCCGCGAATATGAATGAGCTGCCACGGATCGTAAGCTGACTGCAGCACAAAAACTGGGGTTTGAATATACTTGAATGCATGTTGTGGGAAAATACACTTCCAACGTATCGCAGGTTTAAGAGAACTAACACAATCTCTGTCCAAGTGATTTATAGAATCGTGCACTTCAACCATTTTCCTAAAGTGTGTATTTATGATATCGTGACCGTTAATAGCAGCCACGTCGATGAAATATCCTGAATCTGCAAACACGCGCACATCAGTGGTGCTGGGAATTCTCCTTCGGATATAATCAGCGTTCAACATAGCTGCTAAACCTCCAGCCGAGGTTCCACTTAATAAAACTCTTTCAGCTCTCTTAAGTTGACCAAGAAGTAGCTGATCGACGATGACTTGCAAAATTTTCTTACCACGAATGTATATGAGTTGGCCGTCGACATTAACTGGCTCGCGGCGAAACCCCGTGAACGACGCGCCATCGCAGTAACAGAGAAGCACAAGGTTCCAGTTATAAAAATCCGGATTCACATTCGAATTACCCGATAAAATTCCTTGAAGTTTAGGCGGTTGTTTTGGGAAGTATTTTGAGGAACCGAGGATGGTTTTGCTTCGTTGTAAACAAGATTCCTCGTCAAAACACCAAGCGCCACCGAAGAAATGAATTATCCACTTTGAATATCCTTCTCCATGTCCCTCTCGAAAGTAATAAGCTGGCGGAGAACCGTCCAAACACACTGCTCCCAACTCGACCACATGTGGAAGATAAATAAGATGGACCGCCTTTGTAAAATTCGACGTCGAACGTGTAACAATGTTGTGGTTTACAGTTTCATCAGGTTTTTCTAATTCTAAATGTGCAGAGCTCGGTTGAAAATAAACATTTACAAATGCAGTGTTTCGTATCAGAAAAGCAACAAATATTATTGTGATTAAACTGCTCAAGCAGCTTGAGATGACGATTGTTTTGAAACTGCTTTGAAACATTAAAGTGGGGTTAGTTGACGGCGAACAAACCAGGTTGTTTTCCCGTGATGTGTTGACCATTTTTTCCGAGAATTTCTTCCGCAAATTTTCGTGGTTAACAATGAACAAACTTGCCAAACTGTGTGACCCCGTTCAAAGTTTATAAATATCGGGAGTTCACTTTAATTGCCCTTTTTCTAATAAAAAGATATTCTATAAATATTTTATTTCCGTGTCCATGCGAGTCGACATGTCATACTTCCTAGTGTTTGTCGATCATTTGACAGAGTTCTCAGCTCGGAAAAGGCGTGTGATAAAGTACTTTAATCAGTTCTATCTAAGAACAGTGTAAAACCGATCTATAACATTGGCATTGTAAGAATGAGGGCCATACTTGGAATGCAGTCAGGTGTTAGGGAACTTGCAGAACAACTGGTTGAACAGGTGGCCGCAAACTGCTGTCCACTCGGGGGCTTGGCACTAAGCCCCGCTCTCAGCTTCGCTCCAGGGATTCTCTGGGAGTCTTTTGAAATGGCAGTTTTTCCAACCTCAATCCGGCCCCACGGCCTTCTGGGTATTTTTCACAACCCGCCGTTTTTGAAAAATACCCAGAAGGACCTGGGGCAGAGGTTGCAAAAAATTCCCATGAAAACCCTGGGAACGAAGGTTGCGCTCTATTTGTTACTAGTACATTCGATGGTAAAAACAATTTTTACACCGGCTTCGTCGCTTGTTCATAAAATATAAATTTTATGAACAAGTGATGAAGCCGATGTTCTACACGAATTGTCAGAACATTTTATTTAACTCTTTACTCAGTGCGAAGAGCGTGAGCAGTTATATCACAGAGTGCCAAGCTTTCGTTAATGTCTGCGCTTCACTGTGGGACCTAACTTGCCAGATTGTTTTAACGATATATGGGCAAAAACAAAACAAAAGAAGACAAGATGCTTTGCCTAATTAGGAAAGATTTGAAAGGCATGGAAACAAGCCGGGAACACGCTCAAGAACACAGGACAAGCTGACGATCTAGACTGCACAAACCAGAAACAACTGGAAGCGGTCACATCATTACAACCAGATTTGCAAAGGATCGCAGAGAGTTGTAAACTGCGTGAATGCCTGATGCTCTGTGTAGGGGGCGCCGGGATCAAAACAGCAGAGAGAGACACAAGGATTTCAAACTCAAGTGTTTTCAAGTCCTTGAAAAATGAAAATCAAATTAAAAGATTAAGGATTGTACAAAGTGTAACGATGATTCTGGGGCCCCAATGCGCGCTGTTCGGTCACACTGACACCTTAACCCAACTCCCCTCTTAAAACAATTTTATACCACGAAAATTATGCTCCCTGTTTCTGCACTGAGTTTTTTATTCATTAATCTTTACGCACCTCTCTCTTCCGGCTAAATTTGCCGGTTTTAAAAGCAAATTTGAGGTACTCTAGACATGAATAAACCGTTCGTTCTAAACACGTTACACCACTATTTGCAGGGGGTTTAGCACATACAAATGACTTCAGTTTTGTTCGATTTAGCGGGAACTGGTACTTAATAAAAATATCCCTTTTCACACTAGGAATGAAAGTAGGTCGACTTGATGCTAGCTTTACAAAAATATAATATCACTCGCAATTTGAGTATGTTACTTCTAATTACTTGTCAATCAAATTGCCATTCCAAGTTCCTAACTTATCTAACTTCGTCGATCATCAAAAGTTTACAAGTTTTAATTGCTTCTCTGATCTGGAGGTTTGAAACTGAAAGTAGTACCTTAAGACTGGTACGGTAAGTCTAGCTTTGAGGAAGGATACACGCTTTTTTCTTTATAAGAACAAACTTTATAAGAACACCCAGGCTGAGATTTGCCCAAAAATTAAGAACAAGCTAAGAACAATCATCAGGCTGGAATTTTGATCAGAAAAATTTAAGAAAGTTTATTTAGTTCTTGTACATAGAATGAGATAAAAATGTAAAAAAAATCTGTTATAATTAACTGGGTCATCAAGCGCTCGGAAAGTGATAAGTAAGCTCGTGAAGTTCGCGGACAATATATAGACAGTGTCAAACTTTTTCGCATCAGTACAGCAGTATGAAATAATAGCAAACATGTATTACTTAGCGTCGTTTTGTTGTTCCGAGTTGAATTACCAGAAAATAAGAACAATTTAAGAACAATTTGAGGCCGAAATCGCCAAAAATTTAAGAACAGCCCAGGCTGAGCCGAAAGTTACCGGTTCTTATTACATGAAAAAAAAGCGTGTACGCCTCTTTGGATGATGTCTGTACTGTAAGGTATCATAAACAAATTAGGTTCAAAGTATGAACGAGGGCCTACTTTGCACTTACTTACAATCCTAATATGAAAAGACTAAACAATAATTATATTAATGATAATTACAATAGACCAGTAAGATTAATAATAATTAAGATGACACTGATGATGATGATGACGGTAACAATAAAAATAAATAATAGTAAAAATTAGTGATGTTAAAAGCAAAATAGTATTAAACAAAAGAAACTATTATTCAAATATTAAACAAAATAATAATATTAATTAACAATGCTTTGTTTTTCTGAATTGCGTTAGACCAGGGTTTATTCTGTATCAGAAATCCACTGTAGATTTTATACGAAATAATTGTACTTACAAAGTATTTAGAGTAGCAGCGCTACTTGGTACCATACAACTCTTTGATAATACAAACATATTTTCAAACGCTAATACTGAAGAAACCGGCATACATATAGGAAACATAAGAAAAAACTATGAACAAGCTGAAGACTTTTACCACATTTGACTTGAAACATAATTAACATTCAAAACATGTTGATTGTTCCTTTATAAAAGAAGGTCGTGTATTCAAGTATTCACTGGGCCTGCATTTGCACTATAACTGTAAATCTATCATACGCTCACTGTCTTTCAACTTTTCCGTTCTGTCAATTTGAGATTTTAACGTTTTCCTTTCAAAGAAAAGCAAAAGAAGTATTTACAAACTAAACACAACTCGTCAGTTCAGTTATTACATTAGGAGTCTTGCGCAACCACGTTCTTAGCATTATTATTATTATTGTTATTATTATTTTTTTTATTATTATCATTATCATTATCATTATTATTATTATTATTAAAACATTGAAACGTTGATCTGAAGTGAATTGCACGGTTTCCATGGCTACGGATACTCTGTTGAGGTATCGCAAATTTTACAAGCAATCATCCTTTGTTGCCATTCGTTCACAAATGCAACATTACTTGATTTTATAAGCAATCATCCTATGTTGTAGTTGGTTCACAATTTCACCATTCCTTGAAGAAAAGCCGGTGTAATGGTGGATTTTCGTTATAAAGACAGCATACTAGTTAACGGAACATTTCTGTTTATGTAATTCCGCTACACAATCTTTTTCCGCGAGGTGGAACTCTTTGTTCCTGCCGTAGAGGCACCCTTTTGGGTTCTACCTTGGGGTCTCCCTGTTTCGCTTGCGACACTTCGTTGCTGGGAAATTGAGCCTGTAGCGACCTTTTGCTTTGGTCGAGTAGAACCTCCCCCAGATCCTCTTCTCTCTGACGTGTTTCTTGGCTGCTTGGTTGCAGTTATGGAACCCGTCTTACTGTTTCTGTTACTAGCGTCCTGAAAAACAGGTGACCAGGTCACGGAGGACTCATCGTGATTATCACTTGTCTTGTTAAACGGTCGACGAGGTCTACGTGTATCAGACAAGTACTGACTATTTCGACCACTGGGGAAACGTTCCTCGTTTTGCGTTGGTCGTCTGCTTGCAGCCGCTGCTTTCTATAAGATGCAAGATTACACAGGCTCGGTGAGTAACATTGCCTTTATAACACACTACAGGGGCAGAGATGCTCCGATATGCAATCTCACGAGACATCATTCGTGTGGGTGAAGAGCTTAGTCTTAATTGATACTACTGATTACAATTATTTTGTTAATATTTTAATTATGATAATATTATGAATCATTATTGTTGTTATTATTTTTATTATTATTTTTTTATTATTATTATTACTATTATTATTATTGTTATCATCATCATCATCTAGACATTTTTAAACAAAGTAACTCTAAAGCCATCCACAGCTTTCCCCTCGCAACAGCAGCCCGTAATTCGTCCATCAAGCATAAGCGAGAGCAATAGCTTGCATCGAGAACTCCGCACAGTTACACGTGTAATAATCTGGATTTTGGACGAACGCCAGCTCCAATGCTATCCGAGGACTGGCAATTACTACTCGCGTAGGAAGGGTGTTTGGTGCGTTCTAGTAATTTTTTCCCTCTTAAATCTCTCCTCCAATCTCCCAATCACGATCAAACTACGACCTGCCTTCCCCCGCCCCACCACCACCACCACCACCAAGACAAAAACTGCTAAAACAAACATAAACACCTCGGCGATCCTTTCATTTGCGTACAACACAACTCGAATTATAACAAAAATACAAATCCTATTGATGAAAAATGCTACTAACCACTTCACTTTTTCCTCTATTTTTGCTGTTAGAATAATTGTTTGCAAATCCATTATCATGGTTTCTGACATTCTTGAAAGCGCTCTGTAAGCTCGGTGGTGTTTCGTCGGATTCTTCAGGCATAATACGCTCCCCTGATCGTTCTTCAGCTGGCAGTGGCCTGCGATTTGGCCGCTGATAACTCGACAAGGACATCTGGTTCCTTGCGCCATTAGATCTTTTCATTTCACGTCCAGTTGATCGTGTGACAAAATTGTTGTCAATGATGCCCGAGCTGCCACGTGCCGTGGAACGATTTCGGTAGCTGTTAATCTGGTCTACCTCCAGCGCAGGCGCAGAAGAGCTGGTTTTGTATGCCCCTTCCTGCTGGTTTTTACTCTCCTTTCTTCTTGAAGGTTCTTCGTCCAGTGACTCTGGGATCAAACTCTCATCTGAATCAAACTGAGATTGTGGCTTGGCTCTGTGTCGCGACTGAGGGGAATTATTCAGCAATGGGAGCGGATTTACAATAGTACGAGCAGCAGACCCTCTGGCCACAGATGCTGGACGACTATGAGGGCCCACGTCACAGTTTGACTAGAAAGTAACGACAACAAATATAGAGGTATACTACGGTTGCTGCAATTTAATGTTTCAGAAAAAACCCAAGCTTCAAGAAAGACCTCCTCCCTTCTAAAATGCGCGAAAGTCAAAACTCGTTAAAAAAAATAAACACTGACTTTCCAGTTGTTCCCAACATGCGACGGGTATTTTAAAGTTGTTAGCATGGATAGCATTTTTCAGCGCTCTGATTGGATCTTAAGACACGGTATATGCCAGGATAACTACCTTCAAACGAAACTTTCAATGTTGGCTCGTTTTGCCACTGTCACAGAAGAGGAAATTCGACAAATGAATGAAAAAGCTACTTTTACAAACACAAAATCCACCTGGGCCCAGTTGTACAAAGAGTGGATAACTTTATCCAGCGGATAAATCGCTATCCAGTCGATAAAACTGACGCGTTCTTGTTTTTGATTGGACAACACGCCAATTCTATCCACTGGATAGAGTTATCCATTCTTCAAACAACCGGGCCCTGTTTGTTTAACAATAAAACAACTATCCCCCTCTAGCCAAGGTTGTATTACAACCTACAGTTGGATTTACTTACTTATGAACCCGACAGTATTTCCTTGGAGCATTTCAACAATAAGGTTAGAGACTGCACTACATGCTTCCTCAGAAACCCAGGGGGGCGGGGTAGGAGAGAAGAGACAAAATAAGGCAAAGCAAGGGGGAGGAAAGGGAAAGAAAATGGTCCTTTTCAACCCCTTCCTTTATATTCTCCCTATCTCTTTTCTCTCTCTCCCCTTCCTGCCTGGTGTCTCAGGCTTTTCCATGATGGGATGTACATTCCTAAAATTTTTGAACAGTCATGCCCAAGAGGCTAAAAGGTCTTTCTACATGTTTGGACATGGTTTTTTATACTGTCAGCCTGACCAAAACTTTGCAATAATATATACTGATGACTGAGTAGGAGTTCTGGGCAGTCGGAATATAATTTTATAGGTTTTATACTGCACTTAATCTTCCACAAGTAGGATGACTAGTAAATGTACAAAGACTGCACTACTGGAACTTATGTACCTGGTGTTGAACAAGACAACTACTTGGCAGCAGTTCATTACAAAATTCACAGGGCAAGAAAGGGTCTTCATCTGTAAACAGAAATTGTATGTAGTTACAGACTTACAGCAATCCAATAAACTAATTACACAAAATAACTTCAGACAAACCTCTAAAGAACTGAACTGGAAGTATTGATAAATGTCTTTTCTTAAATGTATTGGGTAAATTCTGTATCTGATCAGAATCGGATTATTTTCCATTCTATTTTCAGCATTTTCGTCATACTTGAGTCATGTGTACATGTTTTCTATTAAATTCAAGAATGTGGCTAAAAATATACCTGTATCTCCTATGTCCTGGTTCCACTCCGAGTCATCAAACTGAGGAATTCACAAAAGAAACTTCTTTTAGTACTTATTAATCACAGATTCAAACAGGAGAAGCTAATACAGAAGATTCACATTTATTGACACAAACATGTACAGTATACAGCACAACAAAACTGATATAATTAAATAAAGGAGTGACTTCTACACAGTAAACTACAATGATCACAACATACATAACTGGACAGAACTCATAAACTTTGTCTTTTCAAAATTCCTGCAAAACTAACATGACTTTTTTCTGTGTACTACAAACACCAATTATTTTTTCTACATATACAATCCCTAACTTGACTCTGGCAATCAAGAAGCTGAAAACGGACCACAAGATAGCAGATGAACTAGGAGCTTTTTGACACTGGTTTAGTTCAACCCTGGACTTTGTCTTGAACATTAAGATTAAGCCATGCCTCACATGCACTACCCCTCCCCTCCCCCTCTTAGTAAATCCTTTTTCCATTCTTGGACCTACCAACTCAGTCCTCTTGTTATTCCTCAGCCTTCTTGGCTCTAGTTCGTTGTTAAGAGGTGGCAAGGATCTGGGGGGACTCCGCAGCTCTGGGTAATGACCAGGGGGGCCTGACACTTCCATCTGGCAGCCAGACTATAAAACAAAATTTAAAGAATCATTGTGATTCTTTGCCTTATTGAATTCCCATTTCACAACTATACAAGATGACTAAGTGAAGATTCAGGCTTCAGGCAAATTTTGGGATTTGCTAAATTTATAGGACTTTGAGAACAGGATTGCATAGCAGTCTCCAAATAATGCTACCTGGTTTCCACTCCAGCATAGACAGCATTTAAAAAAGATATGTAGGAGAATGTATTGCATACTTAAAGGCCACACAGCTAGGATACATTTTTAATCTGAACTCCACTGTAAATTTGTTTTCCAGATCCCAGTCTCTATGGAAGTGGTAGTAGGTAGCCTTTTACTGAACTGTTATTTTGTTCATGAAGTTGTGTGAATTTAGCGAATCTTGGCAGGTTTCATCGATGAGATTAATTTTGCATTTTCATTATAATGTTATGGCATAGATCCAACTTTCACTCTTTTACTGGATCCTCTCATGTTGATTATTGTTAAATAATGGTGAAGCCCTGTTAACTTGCAAAACCATTAACATTTTTGTCAAACATGATGAACAAGAAAAGCACAGGTTAAAAGGAAAGAAAGGAGATGAAGTGAAACCAAGAGGGAAAAACTGAAAAAGGAAAACTTATCTCAAAAGCTATGAGACTGCAAAGAACTAGGTTTAACTCTCACAGAAGCAGTTACCAGATCTATTAATATCAATTGCTACTCTAGTGCTATTATAAAGCACCAACCTGATGCTGGATGAGCTCACTGGCAGAACACAAACTACCACAAAACTCACATGGAAGACATGTTTCTTCAAGAGCTTGGTATCCTAGGTAATGAGCAAGTACTACTTTTGTTACACGCACAGTAAATATACTACATGTATATATATGTTTATTAAATACCAAGCACTGGATATTGAAGTTCTTGCAATCTGATTGGCTCTCCACTCACGGTATAAATCCTGTATACTGCAATTTGTCCAAATATGGAAACTGACAATTTTATTACGGAAAATTTTCCCTTAAGATGACGAAAACTCGCCTTGGTAGAAAATAGAATTCAAGTTATTATTATCCAGTGTTTGGTATTTAATAAAACAATTATTCCACTCACACTTGTTGGATATGAGCTTATGATAGCCGACTCAGTGCTACCCACCTCGTCCACTATCTAAAAGCTCATATCCAACGCGTGTTCGTGGAATAATTATTAAATATAAACTATGGATTGATAAGACATTGCAAAATCCAACAAGTTTACAACCCTGGACCCTCCCCAGTTATAAGTCATCTGTGTAATTAAACCATTATCACAAATTTCAACTAAAATGATGATGAGAGATAAATTTGAAGATTCTTTCACAAAATTCAGTGTTATATATAGTAAATTCTTACTAATTTTCTGAGTCACCAGTAATCAGGAAGACATGAAGAATTTTAACAATCAAACTATATATTCATTTATTTTAGGAGTTCACACAGACATTGGGCAACAAAATTCAATGCCTTTTCCAATACTCTTCCATATCATTTGACCAATTTAAATTTTCCATACAAAAAATACTGAAAAACCAGCCTTTTGCAGGAATGTTTTTGCTCGATGACAAGGGGAAAGTTTCAAGTTTTATAAAACAGCACAAACTCTTCCACGACCTTGGGCATTACTCATAAAATCTCTAACTTGCCAGACCATGAGTGAGTATTTTTTAATTCCATGATTGTTTAATGTCAAAACCCTGTTACAAAAATTAAACATTTTGATTGGATCTAAGTACAGTGATTGGGCAAATTTTGTTCAGATATCTTCATTCAAATACAGTTTGCAAGTTTAATTTAAAACATTTGAACAATTGTTATATAGTACACGTACCGTCAGCAAATGTCCCAGACGGGGAACTTGAGAGTCCATTGTTTTCAGAAAATGGTTCTCTCTCTTGGGCCACATTTGCCATACCACTATAGCCATCATCAAGGCCAAGTCCGTCAGTCTTTTCTTCAAATGTGCTCGCCAAGTAGGCGGCAAGTAAGTGGTCATCCTCAATCTGCTGATCAAAGATCTCTTCATCACCCAAATGGACATTGTTACCATAAACTGACAATTGATTAGTTTTCTTTGCCAATGTCTTCCCTTTTATGTTTTTTATTGGTTTAATATCTGGGAATGTTCCTCGACCCCTTGCAACAACATTGTTTCTTGGCACTGGTACTGCCTGGGCATCGCATTCCACCCACTGATCAGTGTTACCTGTTGTAACTGAATCATCACTGAACAATGGCAATCTTCCCCTGTTACCTCGCATTGCTGTCAGAAAAGCTGCACCAACAAGTCCCATAGATCTTAGCATTTCTGGCGGCAATCCAGGATATTCCAGATAGTCGTCATTGCCAGGGGGTGCTGGTTGTGGCTTGGGCACTGCTGGTAATTTGCAGTCACTACTAATGTGGGTGTCCATGTCTTTAAACTTGATGTATCTGTTACATTTCTCACACATTTCAGTTCTACTGCCGCAGTAGTCTCGGTGGCTGTCCATCTCAGAGAAGGGTAGTTCCAGTTCACAATAGCTGCAAGTAACTTTGCGGCAAGGACATTCATTTTCCTGAATGAAAACAAATGAGTTTGTAAACTTTAGGCTCAGTGCTTGTTCAAAATCATTCACTTATGACCTGCGTTTGGAGAATTACATGTATAATTTTTCCTCAATACATTACAATTCAAATTTTACAGTGCGAGCCAACTTATAAAACCTTACTTATACAATTACGTACTAAGAAACTTATTTTCTATCACGCAACAAAAGTTTTGGCATAAAACAGTGAGTCTTTCTACCCTTCAACATGTATGCAAACAGTCTTCAAACACTGACCATGAGAAGAGGTAATTTTTTGAACAAAGTGTGATACCTTTTTAGACCTCAAGGAAAATTTTTGGCAAACTAAGATACTACAAGGCTTTTTAAGATTCTGCGATGATTGGACAACCTCTCAGATGAACATAAGCTGTTAATGACAAGTACTACACACATGCATCACTGTACCTTGTGTTCTTCAAGTTGCATCTTCTCCATCTCTTGTCCACATTCACATTTGATCTGTATCATCAGACAGAATGAGCTAAAAGTTAACTTAAATTCTGATTACAAACCAACCAAGACACATGAGCTTGTGTCACACACCTTGGCACTTTTTCACACACTCACAAGCCCAATTGTTTGTTTTGCATGCCTTTAATAGACCTACATTTTTTGTCTAAAACTCTTTTTTTTGTTTCTGAATGCTTAATAAAATTAACTGTTCAAAAAGTATAAGTGTTGCTATTCTCAACTTTAGTCCTTACTAAAGTAAACTTGCAGTCAAATACCTTTACATGATACTCCTCAAAGTGCTCTTCTTGCTGTGAGATTGCAACTGGTTCCTGGCATTCTTTACAGAGAACAATGTTCCTCTTGCAATGAGCAATATGCATAACATAGTTGATAGCAGGAATGTCACGTTTACTACAAGAACAATAAGAAACAAACCAACTGTTTTATCTGCGTGGGCGAGTACGCTAAATAAATGGGTTTGATCAACAAAAGTTGATATGGTTTGTTTTTCGCCTGTGGGATATAGTGTTTAGCTGACGTTTTGAGTGTTATCCCTTCATTGGAGCAGACTTACTTTCAGTAAGGTCTTTTTATTGGTTACACACATCATGTTAACTTCAGGAATCAAACTGATAGCATCTTGCTATCTTCTACATACATTTTAGCACTATAAACACTCTACTAAGCCCCCCTCTCTAATATGGAGGTTTTAATTTTAAATAAGCCCCCCCTCTCTAATAATCCACCTCCTTATTTCCTCCCTTGAACAAAAAAGTTGTTTAAGTGTTAAAACAGAAGGCTTGAAAATACTGTTAGTATAATTTATTTCTGTTTTTCAGTTTTTAATGGTGTTCATTTAATAATATAAGAGTTTGAACTATGTAACAAGTTCGTAAAACACATTAGTAATGAGAAAACTCTCCAAATTCTAAGTATATTCCTACATACTATAGTATACAACAGTATATATATCCTTACTAACCAGTTCGAACAGAATTCTGTCCTCTCATCATCTGCCATGATCCGTCGATGATTGTGATCTCCAAGGCAAGGCAAGTAGTCTCCAAACAAAGACTAAACCTTTTCAGTCCCGAACACCAAACACCTCTGATTCATCTACCTTCATATGTAAACAGTTGACATTATCAGATCTTTTGTAGCTACTCATTTCACTTTCTATTCTTCATTGTATGAAAAATGCGACATCATTATGACAACAACTTTCAGTTCGCGGTACTGTCCCTTTGTTTGCTTGTTTCACTTTCGATAGGTAAATACCGCTGACATATATTTCCAGGAAGTTGGATCAAAGATACTTCGTATAAGACTTAGCGAGACACTGAAAACCCCCGCAAACAGTAGTCGAGATCAACATAAATCGGGGATTAACGCGGAAATAATCGGGAACAAATCGGGAAAACACGCAGCACGCGTTTCGTGACATATGCTCACAGATAAGAACACAATTTTCATTAATCAGCGACGCGCCGTCGATCCAAAGTACATCAATTTTGGAGCAAGCAAACCGGCAACGTTGGGTGTTTTTACAAGACGTTATGGGCCCTTTTGACCAGCTTTTGGAAATTTAGCCATTGGAGAAGCACGATGAATTTCTGCATTAGTACAAAAAATTGGCTGGGGAGACAATGTTTTTATTTCACAACGGATTTCTGTGTGCCTAGCAGTAGACTGCGAGTAGTCTCTTTTCCTCCAGGAGATCCGCTCAGATCGTCAAGACTTACCAGACTTTTTCAACTGTGTCTTTTAGTCTTCTTCTAGCTCCTTCTTTTCCCTGCTGGGTTCCAACCAGGGCGTGTCTTGTTACACGTTTTCTTTTTTTATAAGAACAATTTTATAAGAACAACGAGGCTCAAACTTGGCCAAAATTGAGAACAGGCTAAGAACAATCCAGGTTGGGATTTGGGATCATATTTTCAAAGTTTACTTTTCTTAATAAAATTACATTGCTTTCTTCAGAATCGAGTGTATTGAGCGTTGAAACACGTCAAATGATGACTAGGATCGATAGAATTTCCATTGCGGTTTATTTAGTTTAGTATATTTTTAATGTTCTAGGAGCTATCTCTTACTGTTGTTGTTCTTATGTGTGCTTTAAAAAAAGAACAGCTTAAGAACAATTGAGGCTGAAATTTCCTAAAAAGTTAAGAACATTGAGGCTCGGCCAAAATTTACTGGTTCTTATAAAAAAAAAGGCGTGTATATCCGTGGTTGGTTTTCTGGGGGGAGGGAGGGTGTACTATCCATCGCCATTTTTTAATTCTTCTTATGATGTCACTCACATGTTCTTGTTGGGATCTTCTTCACAACTCAACGTTGGCAACTTTATCAACCCACATAGTTCGACTGCCAAGTATCTAATTTAGGTATTTAATGAAATTATAATAATCATTAATTTCTCGCTTTCATGTTTACCTGATAGCTTTAATTTCGTTTCATTGTAAAATCCCTTGCGAATAGGAGCTGACGGTGCTGTGAGCGCATGCCCATTACTGTTGATACGTTGGGAAAAATTAAAATAGAACAAACTGAAATTTCTTGCTTACTTTTCTTGAATGTGTTGTCTTGTCACCGAGTTTGTACATATGCTAACACAATTATTCTCTTCAATCTCGGTGAATAGTGGCTTTTAGAATATTCACCTCCATGCTTCGTATAAATGTTAGATGTCAAACCTCTTTTAATGCTAACAAGACACGATACCATTTACTTACGAAGGACAAAAAAGTGCGCAGTGAAGTTTTAGCTTCTGTTCATTTACGCTCCACGAGTTTACAGTCAGCTCGCTGCGAAAAAGATTCAGGTCATTGGTGTCTCACATCGTCAAGGTGTAAATGAATGTATCGGCGATTTTGCATCAAAATGTTCCGTTTGGAAGTGCTGGAAAGCTTTAAAAAAGGCCTTATAGGCTAGCCTTTTTCTGTGATTTAACTTTGTAATGCGCTCCCCTGCACCTACCCGGCATACGGATCTGTATTCCGATATAGTGTAAAGGAGACATATATTACTCTTTCACTCTATCATACTATTTTACTGATTTACTAACTTACTTACTTAATTAATTAATTACTATCCTACTTACCGTTTACTTTACTCACCTTTTTACTTACTTAATGACTTACTTACTTATTTACTAACATAGTTACTTACCTATTTACACACTTCCTTAACTACTTATTTGTTTACTTTACTTTACGTATTTACTTCCTCACTGATTCTCACTGCTGAATTTGTTTGTTTGTTTATTTCCACCTCCCTTTCTATTTTCTTTATTTCTTTCTTACTTACGTCCTTGCTTTCTTCCTTTTTTTACTTAGTTACTTGGTTACTTAATTATTTTATAGTTAACCATTTGACACAAGCGAACAGCGCTTTAATTTTTTTTTTGCATAAAGACTTCATCAATTCAGATTCATTTCAACTCCTAATCTCAGCGCATGGGTGTTTTTTAAAGAAACAGCGCGCGCCATTTCGTTGACGTCACTGTCCCATTGTTTGGCTGTTTGCTGTTCCATCAAAAGGAAAGGGGATAATTTTTGAACAAAACATGTCGATGAAACAAAAGTTAAAATTACTGGCCAAAGTAACAGTTTTGTGCTTGGTGCCACTTTGTCACGTTCAAGGTAAGCAGTGTCCGTCAGACAAACACTTTGTTTGCTTAGAAACATTTCCGAAATACTTTACAAGTGGCAAAAAATTCAACCATTTTTCCTTTTGTTTAACAGCTCAAGCTAAACTTGGACTTCATGTCAACACCTCTGAACATGTAGCGCCGCTCGTTTATAAACCAGGTATTAGTTTTCAGCGTCGTTTTGTAGTACTTCACTTTGGATTCATTTATACGTCAGGTTCCGTCAAGTCAGCCGACGCATGCAGCTTTTAAAGTTGTAAGCTAATTGAGAACTACTCAATATGTTGGTAAAAAGCATTAATTAAAGGTGAAAAGTAATTTGCTTAACGAGGTATTGGATAAAGCTCTATCTACTATATAAATACGGCTTATTTGAAAAGACCGATATACAAAGAGATATGGCGCACAAAAGCAGTCTGACTGTAGAGCCACACGAATTACACGTGCCATTAACGAGCGTGCGACGAGAAGGTTTGAGCTGGCTTTTAAATTATTTTTGCAACTTTCTTTTTCAGGGGGAACTTTGAAACCAACTGTTCTTTCAAACGAAAACTCGTATACAGTAGAAAAAGGTACGTCCGTCCAACTAGCAGTTAACTGGACATCTGAGAGTTTTTGATTGCATTGATAATATTTAGCAGTATATCAAAGCCGAACATTCTGAAATCATTGCATTGATAATATCTAGCAGTATATCAAAGCCGAACATTCTGAAATCATCGAAGCACCATTTTGATTTTTGGGGTTTTTTCCGACATTTTTACAGTCGTTTAAAACACACTTGCTATCAACACAAAATGTTAGTGCAGCCCTAGTTTGTCTTGGTAATTAAAAATCGCTTTGAGCGTTAGCCGTTCGTAAGAACTGAACGTTGACTCTAACCTCCACTGCTGCCTGTTTCCATGAAACTAAAATTATATAGCCAGTATAATATAGGTTTTAGTTTATTTTAATAACAATAACGATAATAATTTGAATAAATAAATAAATAAATAAAAATAAATAATAACAATAATAATAATGATAATAATAAAATTATTATTACTATTATTGTTGTTATTATTATTATTATTATTATTATTATTATTATTATTATTATTATTATTATTATTGTTGTTGTTGTTATTGTTATTGTTATTATTAATACATCAATGATAATATTAAATATATAGTTCTTGAAGGAACTATTAGCTTTCGTCTCTACACCAGGTATTGGTGTAGATTACATCAACTGCAGGCTCTCGCAAGAGCCGAAAGCTCAGTCAAAATCTGAAAATAATGTAGAGCTGAACTAAAAGTTCCTTAAAGACCTTAAAGAACATTCATCTCCCTACAAAACTAACAATAGTTTTATTTCCAAATTTGCCGATTCAACCGTGAATTATTTTGTAGCTGCATGAATAAAACTAGGATGTAGATAAGCGAAATTACAATTATACAACTCTAACAAAATGAAAACCTGAGTATCAATAGATAGAATAGGAAAAATACAAACTTACAGTTCCAACAGCATTCCTTTAAACAACTCCAATATTATTCTTTGATAAAATAACTATACAATAAAGACGACTTTAATTCATTTAAACCTTCAGATTTGATCAAATTAATGTTGAAGAGTTTTGTATCTTTGAGCACAAAACTGCTGGTAAATCGCATAGTGATGGCATCTCGGTGACACCATATTGGTAACACAACGCTTGCAGGTAGCTCGCTGACCCTGAATTGCCCCTCCCCCGCGGGGAAAAAGGTTGACGTGTTTCTTTGGCACAAACACAAGAGTTATCCCACATACCAGATCTCCCCCAGTGATGACCACATTCTCCGAAGCGGAAACACTTTCCAAATACTAAGAGCAACATCCACAGATAGCGGTGCGTATTTCTGTTACGCAGTAGAAGTTGACAATAAGCATAAAGTTTACAAGTGGAAGGTCGCCGATGTCTACGTGGTCTCAGGTGAGTAAACTATTTGTTTTTGCATTTGCTATTTTCGTTTACAATTTGGGACGTGGTTAAGTTCAGTAATTCATTTTCAGTTCCTCATTTAACTCCTGAATTTGAATTCAAGTGACCGACTGTTAGAGAGTGGGTTAGTCTTAAACTCGAGTTAGGACAAATTTTGAACTCATTTTTTGCATCTACGTAAATGTAATCTGCTTCTTATTCATATGCATTGTTGAAACACTTCCAGACAACTCAGTTACGTAAGTCAAAAATGTCAGCCAAAGAAAACACTTATTTCTGATCAGCCTGGTCCAAGGTAACAGACCAGAGCACGTCAAGTTGGTCTCTGTTTCTAAACTCACAACATTTCATGCCAATCTTCTCCACAGAAATCCCAAGGTCTCTCCAAACAACATTAACCCCTACCCCACACTATGCTCCGACACTTAACGAAATCCTGGATCAAAGTGAACCGCTGATCTACTTCAACCTGCAGTCCCCGGTGTGTCTGCCCGTCACGCTGTCTGACACACTCACGCTCACGCCGATTGTGCTTGGCCGTCAACCCGTGATGCTCAACTGGCTCAAGGACTCGAAGGTGGTCATACAGAGCGCTCGGCTCAGGATTAGTGGCACTAAAGATCAACAACTGGAGTTGTACCCGCTCTTCGGAACAGACGACTCGGGGTCTTACGAGATCAAGGCGTGTAACAGCGTGGGGTGCAAGACGCGAGGGGTTCAGCTGTTCTTTTACAGTAAGTACTCGTATACAACTTAAGAGAGTTTTCGTCGTGGGAAGAAACCAATCTTACTACTCGAAAAAAAAACAAAAAGGGAAATGTTTCCCTAAAGTAGTAGAAGTTACACAAAGCAAGGCACGAAACCGAACATTTTCTCATCTTTTTGAAACTAATAATTAGTTATGAACAATGATAATAACAAACATAATAATAATAATAATAATAATAATAATAATAATAATAATGAAAATAACTTAATGATTTTAATAGCCCTATATATTTACATTTTCTGTTTGAAAGAATAACCACTGCGCAAAAAGAAACGTAGCTGTCCCATCTGCGATTGGAACACAAAACGCTCCTTGCTATAAAAAGTAATACTTTTATACAAACGTCTAGCTTTTTATTTTAAATATTGTACACATTTTACTTTTTATATGTATGTTAGCGAACTATTGTACTTTAATGTAATTTTATAGGCTTGTTGGCATAAATAATCTTAAAATGAGTTGTGTACTTTTACGTGTACTTTTACGTACATCATCGCAGCAGTAGTAGCGTAACCCTTGAAATACAGTTGTTGTTAATTTAAAATACCTTGGAGCTTGAGTGGTTACTTCATCAGACTTTTCTGTGACTTTAAGAAAAAAACATTTTTTGGAACAGTACCTCTGTATTTCTCTCTACTTTTCTGTATGTCAAAGGATTTTAAATTAGAAAAAAGGAAATCATATATTAGTGAATTAAAATCATTTCTCCGAGGAACAGGGTGTTATACCAATACAGGAAATTTAGATAGCATTAGAACAAGCGTAATAGAACAAACACTGAGAAAAATGGAGAACAATTAATTAAATTTCTGGCAAGAGGAAATTAATACTTCTATGAAACAAAACAGGATTTTGTGCTAGTAGCTATGTGGATACACTTAGAAATACACAGATAAGAAAAGACTTAATGAAGTTTGTATAAGTTATCACAATCTTTGTATTGAAGTAAAGACGCACTGCAAGCCAAAACATCTTTGGAGAGAAACGATTTTGCAAAGTTTGTGTGCAGAACGAAATTGAGGATGAAAGTTCTATTTCATTGCACGCAATACGAATACATACGTAAGCAGTATATAGCAAAGCAGGTACAAATCTTAGTTTTTACCTTTTTCGATGATCATAAAAAGTTATGTCATATCCTCTTCACAGCATTTAACAAAACTTCAATTCATTGTACCAGTGGCCCCCGCCCCCCCC